>JABUQX010069257.1:55000-56018 GCA_015478945.1 Trachelipus rathkii
TCCGCTTAAATTTTTAGCAACTAAATGTTGACGATGAATAACACAGTGAACAGTCATAACCCCTGGAACAGCTTGCTTTAAATGTGCACTAAAACCGCGATATCTACCTGTCATAGCTGCGGCACCGTAAAAGGAGCACATGCAAGAATGATTAGATAAGTGGAATGTCTTTTTCGTTTAAAAAACTTAAAAAGTAACTTGGAATATAGAAGAAGCCTTTTAGTGTCATGAAGACTTTTAGCGAAACAGCATTTTTCTTCATTCATCTCGCCAGTTTCATTATTGAAACGAAACATATGCTAATAATTAAGCTACATATCACTAGAGGGTTGACTCGTCGACTGAATGCAAACTGTGTTTTTCTTTTAATTATCTTACAAAATTTGATCTTTCACATCAGAGGCCATCTCATCGATCCTTCTCGAACTGAACTATTGCTCAAAGGTAGCGTCTTAATTACATTACTTGCATTGGAAATCATCAGAGTATCAAGTATTACCTTAACAGCTGGTAAAAGTAGTGTTTCTCCAATATTATGAAGCTTGCCACACTTAGCAATCAACAAAGGACACTTTGTAAGAAGCAAGAAGTCCTTTATCAATATTGACTGAACTTTTTTCGAACATAGAACTTACTGTTAGGTCTCCCTTCATATTTCCTCTTTATGTCTTTGAAGAAATCAATAGACTGAGTTGACTTATCTTGGTGAATTTTTGACAGATGTTCTTGTAATCGAGAAGGCTTCATAGCTTCGTTAGACAGAGTCTTCTCACATAAAAGGCACATTGGCAATTTTTCATTTGATGGAAATGGAATGAATCCATATTTCAAATATTCTGACGAATATTGCCTACACTTCTTTTTTGCTTGAGACATAGTGTAATAATCACACGTTCAAACGAAAACCACATCCAACACACGGAAAAGGTTTCCTATTACTAACAAGTTTAAGGCATGATTTTAAAAAGAAGCCAAATTTGCGAAAAGTAATGCAGTCTGGCATCTCTGGCTTAAAGTT
>JABUQX010069258.1:10000-57730 GCA_015478945.1 Trachelipus rathkii
TATATATATATATATATATATATTATACTGTATTTTCTTAGATCATGCGTTCTTTGCTTTCTACCATTATTATAATTTCCCATCTTTATTCATCACTTTTTTTTACCTTCTTCTCCCTTTCCAAACCTTAAAATTTATCTCCTTCTGTTTTCCTTTTCACATTAGCTACCTTCCCCATACCTACCTCACCATGTAATCTGTCTCCCCCTTTCCTTCACCCTCTCCCTCTCCCTCTCCCTCTCCCTCTCCCTCTCCCTCTCCTTCCCTCTCCCTCTCCCTCTCCTTCTAACTCTCCCCCTTCTATTTTCTCTCCACTAACCCTCTATTTTGCAACTCTTAATACACATTTCAAATCCTCATTTGCATGCAAATATATTTTAAAGTGCGATCATCATATTGAGAAGTAAGAGAGTAAAAAATATCTGAGGGTCCTTCCCCTTAGTTAATAAATAAGTATTACACCTTGAGAATTTTTATTTCTTCATTTTTTGAACTCGAAATTCATTTGAATTTCAAGAGTTTTCAACAACTTGTAAAGCGAAAGTATTTGAAACTTGTTTTCCATATATAAAACTAATAAAGAAAATTAAGAAATATTTTAAATTGAAATTCGAATTTCTTTACTTTTTAACTATTCATGAATTTTGCGTTTTTGAAATTTATGCATTTTTAACGAGGCATAAATCTGAGCAGAAGTGGGAAGAAAAACAATTATAAAGATTTCCCTTTGAAAAATACAAACTCCCATATATTATATATATTTATATATATATATATATATATTGATATATATATATATATATATATATATAATATATATATATATATAGTATATATTTTATATATAGTTATATTATATATATATGATATATATATAGTTTATTATTATATATTATATTTATATTATATTTATTTTTTATATATTTATATTATCTATATTATATATGTATATATTATATATATATATTTATATTATTATATATATATATACTATATATATATATTATATTATATTATTATATGAATGGTGTGGTGAGTATAATGTGTATGTGCTTGGTGTTGGAAGGAATATGAGAGGGGGAGAGGAGTTGCATTTATTCCTGTGTAGTTGATCCTGTGGCACATTGTAGCTATTTGTTAGAATTTTGTTTGTGTGAAGTACTATAATTCTAATGGTTAAATTTTAAGTTTGGAAAGATTTCAATGTATGTTGGTTTGTGACCTATTGGTCCATTCTGATCGGTAATTGTTGAAGAGTGTGAATTTTTCTGGGTATATTTAATACCTGATGTTTTGGATTGGGTGAGTAGTAGCTTAAGATTGATTGTGTTAGGTGACCTAAATGGTTGTGTAGGTTGATTAATATTAAAGTGATGGTATATTTTTTTGTATCAGTGTCCTTGGTGTTGTGTCAGGTAGTAAAATGTAGAATGGTAGGAAGGTGATTGATATCTGTGAGGAGAGAGAGGTATGTGTGTGTAAGTAATACTTTTTTTTAAACACAAGAGTATTCATAAGTATAGTAGAGTTGGTGTAGGTAGAGATAGTATCGAAGTGAAAAGTATGATTGATTTTGTGTTGGTGAAGTATGTATTGGATGTTAAATCAGTGTGGGGTTAGGAATGGGATTATCGGATCATTATGGTGTTTTATGTAAACTTAAAATTGTGGGGCTTGGATGGAAAGGAAGGTGATAAGGAAGGAAGTGGGTAGAATTAAGAGTGAGAAGTTAAGTGAACAAGGTAATAAAGATAACTATTTAAGAGCTGTTCCAAATAAATCAGTCGAATGTGAACAAGTTGAAACTGAATAAATCTGGAAGCAAACGAAGGAAGAGGTTGTTATCAGTCTAAAAGAAGTATGTGGATGTGCTAAAATAGGGAGTAAGAATGTTAACAGTGAGTGGTGGAATGAAGATGTGAAGAAAGCGGTTAAAAATAAAAAGAAGCTTGGTTAAATGCATTAAAAGCCAATGATGAGGTCTCAAAAGAAAGAGGTTTGGAATTATATAAGGAGGTAAAAGGAAAACTAAAAGACGCATGTGTAGGAGTAAAAAACAGTGAAAATGAACAGTTTGGAAGGAGGATGAATGGGGACTTACAAGGGAATAGGAAGCTCTTCTAGAAAGAAGAACGAAAGGTTAAGAATTAAAATAAGGGGAATCTGCTTAGAATATTGAATAGGGATGGTGCTTTCGTAGCTGATGAAATGGATGTGAGGGGAGTGTGGGAGGAACACTTCGAAAATCTGCATAACATTGGCAGGAGTGAAGAGGTAATAGTGAATGTGTGTGGGTTTGATGGTGCAAGAAAGAATAGGTATTTTGGGGATGAGATCATAAATAAGGAGGAGGTAATGGTAGAGTGAGAAAGTTGAAGAATGATAAATCTGAAGGTGTAGATGAAATGATCAAGAACGGAGGAGAGATAGTGATTGAGTGGATTTGGAAGTTGTGTCAAAAAGCGTTTATGGAGGATATAGTTCCGAGGGATTAAAGGAGAGCAGTAATACTACCCTTATATAAGGGTAAGGGATATAAGGCTAACTGTAGGATTTATAGGGGAATTAGTTTATTGAGTGTTGTAGGGAAGATATATGCTGATATTATGACTGAAAGAATGCGTCGAGTGGCTGAGGGACTGATTGGTGAAGAGCAAGGTGAGTTTAGAAGTGGTAGAGGATGCGTGGATCAAATCTTTACTTTGAAACAAATGATTGAGAAAACGAGAGTGAAGAAGAATAAATTGTATTTAGGTTTCATGGATTTGCAACAAACGTTTGATAGTGTTAATAGGGAAACTCTATGGCAGGTGTTTGTGATATATGGTGTTGGTGGTAGGCTTCTGAATGAAATCAAAAATATGTATGACGATAGTGAAGAGTGTGTAAGAATAAATAGAGTCGAAAGTGATTGGTTTAATATTAATAGCGGAGTGAGATAGTGATGTGTTTTATCTCCTCGTTTATTCAATTTGTATATGGATGGGGTTATGAAAGAATTAGAGGTGGGGATGACATTGGAAGGTGTAAGAATGATGGAGAATGAAAGAGAGGGAAGGGTGCTTTACCTATTATATGCGGATGATTTGTTTTGTTTTTGTTTTTTTTTGTGGCGAATCTGAAGAGAGTTTGAGAGGATTGGTAGAGGGAAATGGCAGGGTGTGTAAAAGGAGGTGTTTGAAAGTAAATGAAGATAAGAGTAAAGTTATGGTTGTGAGTGAGTACAGTCCTCGGTGTAAAGTTATATTGGATGGTGAGCAAACTGGAACAAAAATCTGAGTTTAAATATTTAGGATATATGTTGGATGAAAATTGAATGCATGATATAGATTGTAGTAGGAAAGTTGCGAATGGTAGGTAGGTGGCTGGTGCAATTAAATCCTTGGTGGATGTAAATAAACTAAGTCTTGAGTGTGATAGGGTCTTTTGTGAGGGTGTGTTGCTATTGTGTTAATGATTAGTAATGAAATAAGGTCTGGAATAAGAGGTGTAGATCTAAAGTACAGTGTGTTCAGATGGACAATCTTAGGGGCGTATTAAGTATGAGAAGAATTGATAAAATGACGAATGAACGTATTAAGGAGTTGTGTGATGTGAAGAAAGAAGTAAATGAGAAAATAAATAAAAGCAAATGGAGATGGTTTAGTCATATGGAAAGGATGGATTATAGTCGGTTGGTTAAGCGGATATATAGTTGTGGGTGTGCTGGGAATCGACCGGCTGGGAGACCGAAAAAAAAGTAGATTGAGTCAGTAAAGGAATGCCTGAAGGAGAGGAATGTGAGTTTGGCAGATGTGAGAAGAAAGGGTGCAAAATAGGAGTGAAGGCAAGGTTTTATGAGGGAGTAGATTTGTGGCCAACCTGTGTCAAGAGATGTTTCTTACATTGACGAGATAGCTTAGTGAGGGTCCGTCGAAGTCCCGTGAAGCTATAGTCAATAGATCAATAGATCAATAGATCACAGAAGGGTATGAGGGTGGCTGGATACAGTTTGATTTACTGATTTACTGATTTACTGCTTTAAGGTATGTAAATATGCAAATTTTTTTTAAGTTATAAACATAAAAAGAATAAATTTTTAGTAAAAACAAAATATTTAAAGCAAATTAAACAAAATAAATAAAATTTTTTATAGTAAAAACATAAATGTTTAAAAGAACAAACAAAAATAATAATAATATTGTGTTATGTTATACAAATATGATTAGAAGCAATGTAGATCAATAGATCAATTAGATCAATAGATCAATAGATCAATAGAATCAATAGATCAATAGATCATAGATTCACAGAAGGGTATGAGGGTATGGAGGGCAGTTTGATTTACTGATTTACTGATTTACTGCTTTAAGGTATGTAAATATGCAAAAAAAAAAATTTTAAGTTATAAACATAAAAAGAATAAATATTTTTAGTAAGAAAAATTATTTAAAAAAAAGTAAACAAATAAATAAATTTTTATAGTAAAAACATAATGTTAAAGAAAAAAACAAATAAATAAAATTTGTGCTATGTATACAATATGACCTGAATGCAATAGATCAATAGATCAATAGATCAATAGATCAATAAGATCAATAAATCATGGATTGGGTATGGAGGGTTATGGAGAGCAGTTTTGATTTAACTTATTTACTGTATTTACTGCTTTAAGGTATGTAAAATATGCAAAAAATTTTAAGTTTATAACAGAAAAAGAATCAATTTTTTACCGTAAAAAAAAAATATTTAAAAGAAAAATTAAACAAAATAAATAATTTTTTTTTAGTAAAACATAATGTTTAAGAACAAAACAAAATAAATAAAGGTTTTTGTGTTATGTTATACAAAATATGGAACTTGAATCAAATAGATCAATAGATCAATAGATCAAATAGATCAATAGATACAGAAGGGTTGGAGGGTATGGAGGGCAGTTTGATTTACTGATTTAACTGATTTAACTGCTTTTAAGGTAATGTAATATATGCAAAAAAAATTTAAGTTATAAACATAAAAAGAATAAATTTTTTAGTAAAAACAAAATATTTTAAACAGAATAAGCAAAATAAATAATTTTTTATAGTAAAAACATAAGTGTTTAAAGAAACAAAACAAAATAAATAAAAGTTTTGTGTTATGTTATACAAATATGACTTGAATCAATAGATCAAATAGATCAATAGATCAATAGATCAATAAGATCAATATGATACAAAAGGGTATGAGGGTGGCTGGATACAGTTTGATTACTGATTTACTGATTTAACATGCTTTAAGGTATGTAAATAATGCAAATTTTTTTAAGTATAAACATAAAAACAATAAATTTTATAGTAAAAACAAAATATTTAAAGAAAATAAAACAAAATAAATTTTTTTATAGTAAAAACGAAAAGTTTAAAGAAACAAAACAAATAAATAAAAGTTTTGGTGTTATGCTATACAAATATGACTTGAATCAATAGATCAATAGATCAATAGATCAATAGATCAATAGATCACAGAGGGTCAGGAGGGAGAAGAGGGCAGTTTTTGATTTATTGATTTACTGATTTTACTTCTTTAAGGTATGTAAATTGCAAATTTTTTTTAAAAGTTATAAACATAAAAAGAATAATTTTTTTTTAGTAAAAACAAATATTTTAAGCAAATTAAAACAAAATAAATAATTTTTTTAGTAAAAACATAATGTTTTAAAAAGAAACAAAAAAAATAATAAAAGTTTTTTTTTTTATGTTAATACAAAATATGACTTTGAATCAATAGATTCATAGATCAATAGGTCAATAGATTCAAAATAGATCACAGCACAGGAAAGGGTAGGAGGGTATGGAGTGCAGTTTGATTTACTGATTTTACTGATTTACTGCTTTAAGGGTATGTAAAATATGTAAAAAAAATTTTAAGTTATAAACGATAAAAGAATAAATTTTTTTAGTAAAAACAAATATTTTAAACAAAAATAAGCAAAAATAAAAATAATTTTTTTTAGTAAAAACATAATGTTTAACAAAAACAAAACAAAAATAAATAAACAGTTTTTGTGTTAATGTTTACAAAATATGAACTTGAATCAATAGATGCAATTAGATCAATAGATTTAATTAGATGCAATAGATCACAGAAGGGTATGAGGGTTTGGAGGGCAGTTTGCTTTAACTCATATGATTTACTGCTTTAAGGTATGTACAATTGCAAATTTTTTAAGTTATAAACATAACAAGAAATAAATTTTTATAGTTAAAAAAAAAAATTTTAAAGCAATTAAACAAAATAAATAATTTTTTATGTAAAAAAACGAAAAGTTTAAAGAAATAAACAAAATAAATAAAAGTTTTTTGTGTTATGTTAATACAAAATATACTTGAATCAATAGATCAATAAAACAATAGATTCAATTAAGAAAAATTTTCAAAAAATTTTTAAAGATCAATAGATTCACAGAAGGGCAGGAGGGTATGGAGGGCAGTTTGATTTACTGATTTACTGATTTACTGCTTTAAGGTATGTAAAAATGCAAATTTTAAAAGTTATAAACATAAAAAGAATAAATTTTTTAGTAAAAACAAAATATTTAAAGCAAATTAAACAAAATAAATAAATTTTTATAGTAAAAACATAATGTTTAAAGAAACAAAACAAAATAAATAAAAGTTTTTGTGCTATGTTATACAAAATATGATTGAATCAATAGATCATAGATAAATAGATCATAGATCAAATTAGATCATGGATGGGTATCGAGGGTATGGGAGGGCAGTTTGATTTATGCTGATTTACTGATTTACTGCTTTAAGGTATGTAAATATGCAAAAAAAAAAATTAAGTTATAAACATAAAAGGAATAAATTTTTTAGTAAAAAAAGAAAAGTTTAAAGAAACAAAACAAAATAAATAAAAGTTTTTGTGTTATGTTATACAAAATGTGACTTGAATCAATAGATCAATAGATCAATAGATCAATAGATCAATAGATCAATAGATCATGGATGGGTATGAGGGTATGGAGGGCAGTTTGATTTACTGATTTACTGATTTACTGCTTTAAAGGTATATAAATAAATGTAAATTTTTTTAAGTTATAAAACATATAAAGAATAAATTTTTTTAGTAAAAACAAATATTTAAAGCAAATTAAAACATTAGTAAATTAAATGTTTATAGTTTAAAAATTAAAAGTTTTAAAAAAACAAAAACAAAAATAAATAAAAGTTTTTTGTGTTATGTTATACAAAATATGACTTGAATCAATAGATCAATAGATCAATAGATCAATTGATCAATAGATCATGGATGGTTATGAGGGTATGGAGGGCAGTTTGATTTACTGATTTACTGATTTACTGCTTTAAGGTATGTAAAATATGCAAATTTTTTTTAAGTTATAAACATAAAAAGAATAATTTTTTTAGTAAAAACAAAATATTTAAAGCAAATTAAACAAAATAAATAAATTTTTATAGTAAAAAACGAAAAGTTTAAAGAAACAAAACAAAATAAATAAAAGTTTTTTTGTTATGTTATACAAAATATGACTTGAATCAATAGATCAATAGATCAATAGATCAATAGATCAATAGATCAATAGATCAATAGATCAATAGATCATGGAAGGGTAGGTGGGTAGCTGGATACAGTTTGATTTACAGATTTACTGATTTACTGCTTTACTGATTTACTGATTTACTGATTTACTGATTTACTGATTTACTGATTTACTGATTTACTGCTTTAGGGTTTGTAAAAACGCAAATTTTTTTAAGTTATAAACATAAAAAGAATAAATTTTTTAGTAAAAACAAAATGTTTAAAGAAACAAAACAAAAAAAAATAAAGTTTTTGTGTTATGTTATACAAAATATGACTTGAATCAATAGATCAATAGATCAATAGATCAATAGATCAATAGATCTCTGGAAGGGTAGGGTGGGTGGGTACAGTTTGATTAACTGATTTACTGATTTACTGCTTTAAGGTATGTAAATATGCAAATTTTTAAAGTTATAAACATAAAAAGAATAAATTTTTAGTAAAAACAAAATGTTTAAAGAAAACCAAAATAAAATAAATAAAAGTTTTTGTGTTATGTTATACAAAATATGACTTGAATCAATAGATCAATAGATCAATAGATCAATAGATCAATAGATCAATAGATCAATAGATCATGGATGGGTAGGAGGGCTGAGTGGTGGTTTTATTTACTGATTTACTGATTTACTGCTTTAAGGGATGTAAAAATGCTAATTTTTTACGTTATAAACATAAAAAGAAAGAAATTTTAGTAAAAACAAAATGTTTTAAGCAAATAAAATTTAAAAAGTAATAAAAAAATTTAAATTGAAAGCAAAAAGTAAACAACATAAAGAATAAAATGTAAAATGAAACATTATGAAAAAAAAAAAAAAAAAAAAAAAAAAAAAAAAAAAAAAAAAAAAAAAAAAAAAAAAAATAAAAAAAAAAAAAAAATGAAAAATAAAAAGTTAAATAAATTTAAATGAAAAAAAAAAAAAAAAAAAAAAATAAGTAAATGAAATTAACAATATAACAAAATACATCAGAAAGCCGAAATGTATATAATTAAATATGAACGGCCTTAGGAAATTCCAAAGACATGTCGGCTATTGGCTTTGATATATATATATATTAATTATATATATAGTATATAATTTATATTGATTTGCTATATTTATTATATTATTTATTTGTAAAATATATATATATATATATTAAATATATATATTATATATTATATAATATATATAATATATATATATATATATATATATATATATATATGTGTGTGTGTGTGTGTGCTCATATATAGGCCTAATTAACCAATATATATATATATATATATATATATATATATATATATATATATATATATATATATATATATATATATTATATATATATTATATATATATATATATATATATATATATATATATATAATATATTTAGTATATATATATTATATATATATATATATATATATATATATATATATATATATATATATATATATATATATATATATAATACAATGTATGTCGTGTGTTTTGTGGCGTGCGGTCGTGTGTGTGTGGTGTGCGTGTGTGTTGTGCACTCGTATATAGGCTTAATTATTATATATATATATAATATATATATATAATTATTTATATATATAATATATATATATATATATATATATATATATATATATATATATATATATATAATACAATGTATGTGTGTGTTTGTATGTGCGTGTGTGTGTGTGTTTGTGTGTGTGTGTGTACCTGTGTGTTTGTATGTGTTTATACATATCATTTTTCCCCTTCAGTAATAAGTATATATGCCATTATATTTTTCCCCTCTCAAACCTGTCAAAGCTGATAAAAATTATGGGGAACAGGTGTTCAAAATTCATTTCGCCTTTCAAGAAGACAAAGGGGTAAAAATTATATTTAATATGCAGTGCCGCTCTACCAAATAAAATTCATCGCGAAAAATACTTGAAATCGTAGAAAAAACGCATGAACTTACCGTAATAACGCGGTAAAAACGCGTCGATCGAAGGCTCAGGCTCAGGATCAGGCTCCGGCTCAGGCTCCGGCTCCGAAATAAAAATCTACGGTTAAAAAAATATACCAGAATTCCAGAAAAATAATAAAACATATCCAGCATTCCAGATTTAGCCGTAAATCTGCACCTGCTGGAAAATGCTGGTTGTGCTCCACTAACTACTGAGGTCGTCTCAACTTTGTGAAATTCAATTCTTTAAAAACCCACTTCTACAAATCCTCTCTAAAGGATTATATATATATATAAATAATATATACATTATAAAATAATAATCATATATATATATATAAATTCATATATAATATATATATATATATATAATATATATATATATATATATATATATATTATATATATATATATATTGTGTATTTATTATATATATATATATATATATATATATATATATATATATAATATATATATTATATATATATATATATATATATATATATATATATATATATATATATATATATATATATATATATATAATATATTTTATTTTTGGGGTGGTCACAAAAAATCCATTGGCAAAAATTGAGATGGCAAAGTTTTCAACGTCATTGGATAACGTTAACCAGTGCCTTATTGAGGTCAAAGTTTTGAAAAGCTGCGAATTTTTGCAAAAAATCTCAGTTTTTCCTTCATAAAATGAAAACCATTCATCCTAGAAACTTGATTCTTATTTCATTTCATAGGAAATGTTGTCTTGAAGTTTTACTGGCACTACTTTTTTGTTAAAACTTATAGATTTGAAGATATCCAGCATTTTCTAAGACCGAACATGATCCGATTCCTCAAAAGTGACTTTTTATGCAAATGTCAAAAAACATTGCAACACTCAATTACATCTGCTTTCCAGATTTTGCTTTTTTATTTTCATTTTGTACATTAAAAAGGGTTTAGTTAAAAGTGTTCTCAAAAGTAAATGTAGTAAAATCCAAATTGAAAATGAAGGAATGAAAATAAAACAAATGATGTTCAAATGCATTTTATTATTCTAAGTTGCGTTATAAAAAAGGAAGCATTATAAAGAAAGAAATGAGAAATATTTACTATTATTTGCAATCATCAGATTAATGTGGTAATGGCTTAGATAAGGTGGGTTTTGAAGAGTCAGGAAAAATCTTTCTACATTCAGATACAACTTGAAACAGAAACTGCCGTTGTTCTTCGTCTTTCGTCAAACAGGAATTGAAGTCCTGGATTAATTTTACCCCCTTTCAGCTGTGTCATTGACAACCTTAAAACCGTTTACTATTTTAACTTTTACATAATGTTGATTTTCACACCATACATCAAGATCAGTAGTAAAAATTCTGAATCAATGTCAAATCTCTTAAAAAATTTTAAAGCTCGTGGAGAAACCAAAAAAAAAATCAACTTCTTTGTCCAATTAATATTCCACTTGTTTTAGACTGAGTGTTGCTTTTATATCCCTATCATCATCATCCTAATCAACATAACTTACTCCTTCGGACGTTAATTTTAGAGCCATGCTTTTTTTGGCATTTTTTTTCCAAAGTATCATCGAAAAATGAAAATGCAACTTGCTCCGAGTTAAGATATCATCGATGATTAGATGGTTTATCATTTTAGACAGTGTTTTGTCTGCAACCTCTTTATCAATTTTCCTGTAGTTAACAAGCGATTTTAATAGTTGTAGGTCTTGGTTGGGGGCGTTGAACCAAGTTATTACATAAATATTGTTTATAAATAAACAAATGTCTTCAACACATTTTTCTCTAAATCTGTTAATGAAAATTGATCCCTGAAAAGATAAAATTTGAAAGAATAAATGGCATTTGCCATTCATCTGGCTTGATGAATAGCTACAGGTGCCCTGAAAAAATGTCTTTGAGGATGACATTCTAAAAATTAAACAAAGTTGGATAAATTCTTTATAATCATCCCATGGTTGTTGATTTTTTAATTGTTCGACAAGAAAGATTGAAATTTGGTTCCAATTACGTATTTTATATCTAATAATTTCATCTTCAATACCAGTTTTGTATTTTGTCATGTCTAGCTTACACCACCCAGTCTGAATTTTTTAAAAAATATCTGGCTGAGGGTCAGTGGTTGTGTCCATTTTACAATCAAACACTGCTTTTAAAATAACTTCTAAAATACGGTAAGAACATGATAAATACAGAGTTTTTTCTCTAATAATTGCTCTAGCAAAACACAGGCTCCCCTGAAGCGACCAGTATTTACTGCAGTGGTATCAAAACACATTGTTTGGATTTTCCCAACTGTCCCCCACTATTCAACTCTGAAAGTACAGCTTTTGCCCTAGTAATTCCCATACTAATTTCTAGCTGAAGAACTCCTATCAACTGTTCTTCATCCCCACAACTAATCAAAACCGCTACCCTCTCTACATTTTCTTTACTCAAAATATCTGGAAGCAATTTCCCAGTGCACAACAGCACTCTCTAAATAGGAATTCTTCAATCTATTTTTTACAAGCTCAGTCCTTCGTTTTCGGAATTGCTGTCTACGGAGTCGTATTACATTTCTACTTACAATTAAATTCAGTGGGTCATAAAATAAAAGTTTTAGTTAATGTCAAGCTATGTACCAACGTAGTACTAAATAATATGAAAAATAGAAAAAATTGAGGGAAAACTCTGAAACATACCTACATTTTCTCTTGATTTTGCCAATCTGCCATCTCAGCTGCTCGTTTCTTTTTTCTATGTTGTTCTATTTTTACAAATTTCATATCAACTCCTCCCATACAGCCAGGACGTCCTTCTTCTCTCTGGAGAAACAAAAACTGTCTGTTTTCTTCATTTGTGTTCTTCAGTGCGTCTTGGTGTGCAATATCAAACAGGTCATCAAGGATTGACTTAAAAGCTTTCACTTTCTTACTTTGAGCTTGACTTACGCTTCTGGTAGCATTATTTTGCAATTATCTCCACTCTCCAGTCTCCACACAGTTTTTCAAGCTTTGCAATAAAATCTTTAAAGTGTCTGATTGGTATCTTAGCTTTCAACCAAAAGATTAGAACTTTATGTATTGTAAGTCTTGCAGCTTCTCTGGTATTCAATTTCCCTTGGCGCATTTTATAAAATAAACTACGTAAAACTTAAAAATTTGATGGCAACTTACTGCCAGTGATTTGATGAGAAATGTTGCGAATTAAAAATATCTTGTCTTTCTTCCTTCAGTGAACTCGTGCTCGTTGATCCTGATAATTTTTTTTTGCAAAAAATCGCAGTTTCTCCTTTTAAATAAAATGAAAATTATTTGTCCTAGAAACCTGATTCTTGTCTTATTTTATAGGAAATGTTGTCTCCCCTTCGTCTTCTACAGCATCAACGAGCATGAGTTCAAGGCAGAAAGAAGATTTTTTCAATTGGCCACATTAAAATTACCTCGTCTTTCTGCCTTCAACTCAAACTCGTTGATACTGTAGCAGACGAAGGTGAGAGTGAAACTTCAAGACAACAACATCTCCTATGAAATAAAGTGAAAATTAGGTTTCTACGAGAATGGTTTTCTTTTTATGGAAAAACTGCGATTTTTTGCAAAACATTTGCAGTTTTCAAAATTTTGACCTCAATGAGGTACAGGTTAACGTTATTGAATTAAACTGTAACTTTGGCAATCTCATTTTTTAGACAATTGGCAACTTTAAAGGGGGTCACGGTAGATACAACGAAAAGAAGATTGTTTGTTTGTCCACCCTAATATATATATATATATATATATATATATATATATATATATATATATATTTTTACGCATTTTTACTATATATATATAAATAAATATGTCGAAAAATATATAGGTAATATTATTATTATTATTATTATTATTATTATACTTGCTTACTTTGCTTATTTACTGGTACTTCTCATATGTGTTTCCCTTATGATTTGCCATTTAGCCTTATTACATTATTATCATTATTATTACACATTGAAAACTTATCTATAGATAGTTATATATAAATTATATATTAATGTTGTTATATATATATTATATATATATACATATATATATATATATATATATATTATTGGTTATTATTATATATATTATTATTATGAAGTTATTATATTATATTACATCTATCTACATCTATATAGATATTATTATTATTATTATTATTATTATTATTATTATTATTATTATTATTATTATTATTATTATTATTATTGAAATCTTTTTGGAAAGAGAGAATAATAATAATAATAATAATAATAATAATAATAATAATAATAATAATAATAATAATAATAATAATAATAATAATAATAATAATAATAATAATAATGATATTAATTGCCGTTTAAAATTGGTTATTATTATTATTATTATTATTATTATTATTATTATTATTATTATTATTATTATTATTATTATTATTATTATTATTATTATTATTATTATTATTATTATTATTATTATTATTATTATTATTATTATTTTAACCCCTTTTACTCAATGAGTACGTTTTCTGTTTTATGTTAGAGAATCTCCCCATATGTTAGCCTCGTATCCCTTACAGCAGGAATGGCTTACAAATTAATTGAATGTTTGCTGTTGAACTAATTTCCTTTTTCCTTATAAATTATTTCCTTATTTTCTTGAAGGGAAAGTCGTAAAAAAATTTAATTTGTTGAATTTTACCTCAGGTTAAGTGGTCCGTTTGTTATTTGCGGAAGTGCAAAGAGCCATAACAATCAAATTGCACAAAAAAGTGACAAAAAACTCCCATCGCATTTTCACTAACAAATAAATAATAAAATGAGCATTTAATTAGCATTTAATAAATATCGTCGACAAAATATATTCTAAGATCAGAAAGCTCTGTATTATGAAACTTTCAATTATTATTTATTTAATAAGCTTCATTAAAACATCAAAACACTATTTAAAAACGAATGAAAAATTCAATTTGGAAAACTCTTTTTAAATAAGAGCAAAATGTTGATACATCCATCCAATCAGATAATTTATTTACTGAACACTGACTTTGCACTATCTACAGTACTTCAAATCATGTGACACTCTATGATAAGAGAGTCACACACAGTACGGCCTCAGCAGAAAATTCAAGCTTATAGAATAAAATCTGGAACTGCTAAATTTTCAGTTCCGCGAGAAAGCAGAAATTATTTTTTTCCCTATTATTTGGTGTTGAAATAACATAAGGGGAAATTAAATTATCTGATTTAATAATTGAAAATTTATTTAAACTAATCAGAAAGGGTATTTAAGTTTAAAGATTTTCTATACAACGTACTCAATGATCTTATAATACTCAATATGAAAGGAAATCTTCTGTTGTTCTGAGTGGCGACGCTGCTGACGCAGATACTTAGTGCCCTTCTGATTGCACAGAAATTAGCAAAACTACAGAATTAAAGGAACTTCACAAAGTGAAACATAAATTGTTTTGTGTCATTAGTGATACCCGTTATTTAAGGCTTGAATACTGTAATAATAATAATAATAATAATAATAATAATAATAATAATAATAATAATAATAATAATAATAATAATAATAATAATAATAATAATAATAATAATAATAATAATAATAATAATAATAATAATAATGTAATTATGGAGCTAAGCGTAGTACAAAAACATAGATTTTATTAACGATAATCGATGTTTCGATAGACTTCCAATGCAATGCCACATAAAAAAAAAAGTTGACTTTTTTTTTATTTTTTGTTACGATTTGATTTGGGACACAATATGTTTAGGTTATGATAAGTTTTGTTTTGTATACACAGTTAATCTGTGTCTACTTAACAAATATTATCATAACCTTAACAAGTTTTCGGAAATAAACCAATAGAGTTAGATATGGAAACGATGTTTTCGTCATCATGCATGGGTTGGAAAAATATTTAAAAAAAAAACGTTATTTCCGAAAATAATATGATGAAAAAAATTGGATTTTTCGTCATACTAAGCTTAGCTCAAAAATTAATAATAATAATAATAATAATAATAATAATAATAATAATAATAATAATAATAATAATAATAATAATAATAATAATAATAATAATAATAATAATAATAATAATAATAATAATAATAATAATAATCCAAAATTCAAAACAATTTATTCAGAAAATGAACAATATACATAATAAATTTTAACTTACAATTGTAATATTTAGTTGTAATATAATACAAAAATTAATGCAATACAATTTCTGAAAGGGGGCTACTAATTGCAACACAATGTTGTGTTCTTTGAGCCCCAAAATAATACAGGTGTGATTAAATTTAAGTAATTGGGTTTAAGGATTGAGCTTAATGTAATCCCAAAACCAATTTTGATACAATTAGAATACATAATAATAATAATAAAATTTATAAATATAGTCTGGACAAGTTTAACAATGATGAAAATAATAATAATAATAATAATAATAATAATAATAATAATAATAATAATAATAATAATAATAATAATAATAATAATAATAATAATAATAATAATAATAATAATAATAATAATAATAATAAAAATAATAATAATAATAATAATAATGATAATAATAATAATAATCATAATAATAATCATAATAATAATAATAATAATAATAATAATAATAATAATAATAATAATAATAATAATAATAATAATAATAATAACACTGGTCAACAAAAATTTTTTTATTTTTTGCTGCCAAGGATATTTTTTCCAATTTATAGTATATCGGGTGTTCTGATTTCAGAAATGACATTAGTTTGCAAGATTGGCTCCAGTTATACAGGGTGTCTAGATATCCCTCTTATACTAATATCATTTTTAATGCATATTTACATATTGTTTTGTTTCTTTTAATGCTTACCTTTATATATACTTTTTTTTTTCCTATTTTCAGAACACTATGAGTACTTCAGAAGAGACTGTTTGAATAACCCAATGTATTCTGCTACATCTGTGGTGATATTGACAGGGAGAACCAAAGAAGAAATATTACAATGTGAAGCAAGCATATCTGGCATACTTTAGAATGAAACTCGACAAGTCTTGGGCTCCCCATATGGTCTGTTAAACGTGTGTCGAAAATCTACGTCGGGGGAAAATGGACGAAGAAAAGGTTTAAAATTTGTGCCTATGGTATGGCGGGAGCCAAAGAATCACCACAGTGACTGTTATTTTTGTTTGGTTAATGTGACAGGTATCAATCGTTACAAGAAACGTAAATTTGAGTATCCGAATTTGGAATCAGCAGGGCGACCTGTACCACACTCCGACGATGTCCCCATCCCAGTGTTCACTACACTCCCAGACCTAGTATTGTCTGATGAAGAAGATATCCAGGATTTGGTGTGCACATGTGCAGATAGTGGTATTGAATATGAAGAAAGTACTTCTACACAGCAACAGTTCCCAGGAAGAGATCAACGATTTAGTACGAGAGTTAAGTCTCTCCAAGCAAGTTCTGAGCTTTTAGCATCTAGACTAAGTGAAAAGAACTGTCTCAAGGCCGAATATGTAAAATAACTTTTTCGGACAAGAGAGGTATTCTTCCATATTTCATTGAAGAAGAAGACCTAGTTTACTGTAGGAACATCCCTGGACCTCTACTCCAAATGGGGTTACCTAACTGACCAGAAGATTGGCGATTGTTTATGGATAGTTCAATGAGAAGCTTATGTGTTTTATTGTACAATGGCAATAGTTATGCATCGATTCCAATAGGTCACCTAACAAAACTGAAAGAGGAATATGAAAATATAAGAATGATCTCGTGTAGAAGCTTAGATATAATGAACACCAGTGGTCTATATGCGTTGGATTTGAAGATGGTCAACATCTTAATTGGGCAGCAAAGCGGATATACTAAGTACCCTTGTTTCATATGCTTGTGGGATAGTAGGCTAAAGAAGACCACTGGGAAAAAGTTGTATGGCCTGCTAGGGAAAATATGACTGTAGGTGCATCAAGTATCATTAACGAACCACTGGTTGATAGGGGGAAAAATTATTTTCCCACCACTCCACATCAAACTAGGACTGATTAAGCAATTTGTTAGGGCCCCAGACAAAGATGGTGAATGTTTCAAATATATTTGCAGATTTTTCCAGGGTTGAGAATGGAGAAACTCAAAGCTGGAATCTTTAGCGGCCCTCAAATCTGCGACAAATCATCAAGGATGACAAATTCATAAATTCCATGACTGGAAACATCTGCCTGGAAAAGTTTTGTCTTGGTTGTTCAGAACTTTTTGGGCAACCATAAATCTGCCAACTATGTAGAACTCGTACAGAAAATGCTTTCAGACTTCAAAATTTGAATGCTAATATGGGCATAAAAATTCACTTTCTACATAGTCACTTAGATCGGTTTCCCGGATAATCTAGGATGTTAGTAGTGAGGAACAAGGGGAGAGGTCCTTATCAAGATATCAAGGTGATGGAAGGAAGATACTAAGGAAGATGGGATACACACATGATGGCAGACTTATTGTTGGAGCCTTCAACGTGATTGTCCACATTCTGCACTAACAGAAGACAATCATATAGACAACGATTTGCAATATATTAATTGTGATCTCATTGTATTGAATTGAATGTTTTGACCTATTAGCATTTTATGTACTTACTCATTAACAATTTGATATATCTTTTGTGTTTTTTTTTGTGAATTACGTTACAACCTAACATAAATTGTTGTTATTAATGTATTTTTGTGACCACCCTGTATCTCAAAAACTAGAGCCAATCTAGGAAAACGGAGGTCATATTCGGAATCAGGGCAACAAGTTAACTATAAAATGACCTTCAAATGTTTTGCCACAAAATCTTTGTTTGCCAGTGTAATCACAATAATAATTAAAATAATAATCATAATAATAATAATAATAATAATAATAATAATACAGTAATAATAATAAAAAAAATAATAATAATAATAATAATATATTATAAAAAAAATAATAATAATAATAATAATAATAATAATAATAATAATAATAATAATAATAATAATAATAATAATAATAACAAAGAAAATAATAATAATAATAATAATAATAATAATAATAATAATAATAATAATAATAATAATAATAATAATAATAATAATAATAATAATAATAATAATAATAATAATAATAATAATAATAATACCAATAAAAGCAATAATAATAATAATAATAATAATAATAATAATAATAATAATAATAATAATAATAATAATAATAATAATAATAATAATAATAATAATAATAATAATAATAATAATAATAATCACTACAATAATGTTAATAATAATAACAAAGAAAGAAAAATAATAATAATAATAATAATAATAATAATAATAATAATAATAATAATAATAATAATAATAATAATAATAATAATAATAGTTATCATAATATGGGTTTTCACGAAAAACTTCTAACTAACCGGTTGACCTACTTCTCCTCCTCCCGTTTAAAAAATTCCTGACGCTTCCCCAAATCTCAACTTTTACAAGACTTGTAAATAATAATAATAAAAAACTGTAGTAATAACAAAAGTCGTTTGACCGGCATTTATCACCATCATATTTAAAAAGTTGAACGAAATTAAGGAATAGATTTAGAACATAAAAATGTTCAAGGCAAGAAGCACGAAATTAATGATTTAAGAAAAGGATCGATCGAAAGGTTCTTTTTTAACAAGGAAACAAATCGGAAGAAAAAATATTGTTATGAATAACGCTTCTTTAAATATTTTCTGAGCTATTCTGTGCTTAAAGCTCTATTTGGTGTTCATAATTAACACTTTTCTGTATTCATACAGCAAACAAATTTTTATTTCCTGTACATTAATAAGAACATACATTCACATACACAAATACATTATATAATTACGTATTTGTCACATTTTGCAATGTTATATTGAACATACCCTACTTTTAAATAACCAAAAAAAATCTTACAAAGGATTGGTCATGAAAAAAAATATATATATATATATATATATATATATATATATATATATATATATATATATATATATATATATATATATATATATATATATATATATATTTATATATAAAACTACCTTTTTAACGTGCTTTATCTCCTAAGTGCAGGGGAAAACTCGGGGGACCAGGAAATCGAACCTTAAGGCCAGCTATCCCAAACCAGCGCCACCAACGTGTTCGCAGTCGAGTTTTAATTCTTGCCCTCAGGTAGCAGGTAGGTAAAACTCCAACTGCTACGCGGAGGATTTGAACCAGCGTCCTCGTATGAGAGGCGGCGACTCAACCTCTTGCGCCACGAGGTGTTCTCATATATATATATATAGAATTGTTATATTGTTATTATTATTATTATTATATATATATATATATATTATATTATTATTATTATTATATATTATTATATATATATATTATTATATATATATATTATTATATATATATATATATATATATATATATATATATATATATATATATATTATTGTTAGTTATATATTATATATTATATATTATATATATATATATATATATATATATATATATTATATATATATATATTATATATATATTATATATATATATATATATATATATATATATATATATATATATATATATATATATATTATATTTAAATGTTCATCGGATTTTAAAAAGGGTATATTAATTTTTACAATCCTTAAAATAAGCTAATAAGTATACATCTTGCCAACTCAAATGACCCATCCACACATGCGGCGACCGACGAAAATTTCGACGAACTCCGCATGCGTGTAGCCGCCATACTTGTATATGGCAAACCAAGCCAAATAATGAATGTGTGCCAAAAGGGGACACATCCACACATGCAATGTTCATCGAACGAGAGATTTTCAACAAACTCCGCGTGTGTGTAGTTACCTTACTCGTATATGGAAAGCCAGGCCAAATAACGAATATCGGTCAAAAATGACCCATTCACACATACGATAAACTACGCGTGTGTATAGCTGCCTTAAAAAGATTAATATTACATATAAGTAACACATATATCTAAGTAATATAGTTGATTCGGCATTAATTAAAGCTGGCTCGAAAATAGTTTTACAGAATGAATATTCAAGACAAGAAACACCTGAAATCGTACTAACTAGTTTTATATCTAAGTGTATCTTAGTATTGTATCTAGTTTGTATCTATGGAATCTTAATATTGTATCTAAGTGAACTTAAGTATCTAATTGAATCTAAATATTGTATCTTAATGTTTCCAAGTATTGCATCTAAGTCTATTTAAGTATCTAACCATTGTATCTAAGTGTTTATATATTGCATCTAAGTGTATTTCAATCGCTGCCTATATTTTTAAAACAATGCTTAAACATAAATATTAAAAGAGAAAAAACTATACAAAGTAGGTTTTTATATGCAAAATCTATTGTCGGGATAGTGAAAAGTTTTATTATAAGGGTGAATAAAAGAACATATCATCATCTTTCTAATTGGACTAATGATGAAGTTTCTGCATTGTGTCCACACAAGAAGGGAAAATCACATAGTTAATTTTAATGACGCAGATATATTTGTTGGCAGATATATTTGTTGTAATGGAAAACCATGAAAAACGAAAACTTGCAGAATCCTTTGTTTATAAATGGTATTAATAACGTGACTTTAATAAAATTAGTTTATTGTAAGGATTTATAAGTTAATAACATCTTTTAAAAAAAACCTCCCATTGTTAAAACTTTTATTCTATATATAAAATAATTAAAATACTTAAATTTTAACATTATGAGTAGCTCAGTTTGTTTGTTTGTTCTTTACCTGTTATCTCTAAAGTCATTTATACTTCTTTACACTAGATTAAATAGTAGAAGATAAGAGAAGAGAAGACCGACTGGTCTCTCGCCAACAACCCACTTCTAAATGTTCTTTTAAAGATCAGGATAGTATTTCTATAAAAGCAATCTTATTATACTTTCTTTATAGTGGCTCTTGCTTTAACTCTAAATCTCTTTGCCTTTATAATATTTTATGGGGAATAGTTATATATATACATATAATATTGTTATTATATATATACATATATGAGTTGAAGATATATATATATATTGTTATATATTATTTATTTATATATTATTATGTTATATATATATATATATATATATATGCTATATATGTTGTTGGTTAATATTGCTATATGTTATTGTTATTATTATTATTATATATTATTATATATATATTGTTATATATATATATAAATATATATATATATATTATATATATATATATATATATATATATATATATATATATATATATATATATATATATATATATATATATATATATATATATATATATATATATTATCCATTATCATATACATATACTAAACGTCCTCACCCCTCTTCTAGACAGCATCAGTGTTTACTGAGGAAAGATTAGATAATAGTTTGGAGACTAATAGTTCTTGTATTCATGTAACAAATAGACTTACAGAATTTGAATTTGACGTAAAAGATATTAAACGTTTACTAGACCATAGTAAAGCTGCAGGCCCTGATGGTATTTATGGTAGCATTCTGAAGGAGGGTAGTACCAGCATTGCAAAGGCACTATATTTGATTTTTAAGCGATCTATAACATTTGGTGAGATTGAGATTGCTATGCTGACTTCTGCTGGTAAGTTGAAACTTCTAATTTTAGTTACCTTGTTAATGAATGCTGTATGTCAGTTAGGTTAGGATGAGATATATTTTTGTTTAGTTTTCAATATTACAATGTTAATGTAAAATTAACATTAATATTTTAGAGATATGTTTGAAAAAGTGTTGTATATTTTCATTTAACTTGAACGTTTGATATATTTAACAACTACAACAACAACAACAACAACAACAACAACAACAACAACAACAACAACAACAACAACAACAACAAAACAACAACAACAACAACAACAACTACATCAACAACAGCAACATTAACAACTGCAACAAATGCAACAACAAACGCGACATTTCAACAACAACAGCTACAGCAAAGAATTTATTTTTATGTTATGTTTATACAAAAGATACTTATAATATGACATGAATCAATAGATCAATAGATCAATAGATCAATAGATCAATAGATCAATAGATCATAGATGATTAGGAGGGTAGAGTGGATGGCTTGGTCTTACTGATTTACTGATTTACCGTTTTAGGGTATAAAAATGCAAATTTTAAGTTATAAACATAAAGAATAAATTTTTAGTAAAAACAAATGTTTAAAGAAAACAAAACAAAATAAATAAAAGTTTTGTGTTATGTTATACAAAATATGACTTGAATCAATAGATCAATAGATCAATAGATCAATAGATCATGGATAGGTAGGAGGATAGAGTGGTTGGTTTGATTTACTGATTTACTGATTTACTGCTTTAGGGTATGTAAAAATGCAAATTTTTTTAAGTTATAAACATAAAAAGAATAAATTTTTAGTAAAAACAAAATGTTTAAAGAAAACAAAACAAAATAAATAAAAGTTTTTGTGTTATGTTATACAAAATATTACTTGAATCAATAGATCAATAGATCAATAGATCATGGATGGGTAGGAGGGTGGCTTGAGGGCAGTTTGATTTACTGATTTACTGATTTACTGATTTACTGCTATACTGATTTACTGCTTTACTGCTTTACTGATTTACTGATTTACTGCTTTATGATTTACTGAATTAGTACTGTAAATGCAATTTTTTACGTTATAAACATAAAAGAATAATTTTTTTAGTAAAAACAAAATGTTAAAAGAAAACAAAACAAAATAAATAAAAGTTTTTGTGTTATGTTATACAAAATATGACTTGAATCAATAGATCAATAGATCAATAGATCAATAGATCATGGATGGGTAGGAGGGTGGCTGGAGGGCAGTCTGATTTACTGATTTACTGATTTACTGCTTTAGGGTATGTAAAAATGCAAATTTTTTAAGTTATAAACATAAAAAGAATAAATTTTTAGTAAAAACAAAATGTTTAAAGAAACAAAACAAAAATAAATAAAAGTTATGGTGTTATATTATAAAAAATATGACTTGAATCAATAGATCAATAGATCAATAGATCAATAGATCAATAGATCAATAAATCACGAATGGGGAGGGGGATTGAGGGTAGTTTGATTTACTGATTTACTGATTTACTGCTTTAGGGTATGTAAAACATGACAATTTTAGTAAAAATATGACTTGAATCAATAGATCAATAGATCAATAGATCATGGATGGGAAGGAGGGTGGCTGGAGGGCAGTTTGATTTACTGATTTACTGCTTTAGGGTATGTAAAAATGCAAATTTTTTTAAGTTATAAACATAAAAAGAATAAATTTTTAGTAAAAACAAAATGTTTAAAGAAAACAAAAATAAATAAAAGTTTTTGTGTTATGTTATACAAAATATGACTTGAATCAATAGATCAATAGATCAATAGATCAATAGATCAATAGATCAATAGATCAATAGATCATGGATGGGTAGGAGGGATGGGGAGGGTAGATTGATTTACTGATTTGGAGACTGATTTACTGATTTACTGATTTACTGATTTACTGATTTACTGATTTACTGATTTACTGCTTTAGGTTATGTAAAAACGCAAATTTTTACGTTATAAACATAAAATGAAAGAAATTTTAGTTAAAACAAAATGTTTTAAACAAATAAAGCAAAAATAAATAAAAAAATAAATAAAAATAATAAAAATTTGAAAATAAACTTTAAAAAAATTAAACACAAAGTATAAACGTAAAATGAAACTTATAGAAAATAAAGTTTGAAAAATAAATTTAAATAAGTAAAATGAAAATAAATAAATAAAATAAAAAATTAAACACAAAGTATAAATGTAAAGTGAAACTTATAAAAATAAATTTAAATAAGTAAAATTAAAATAAATAAATAAAAAAATTTAAACACAAAGTATAAATGTAAAAATGAAACATAAAATAAAGTTTGAAAAATAAATTTAAATAAGTAAAATTAAAATAAATAAATAAAAAAAAAAATTAAACATAAAAAGTATAAATGTAAAATGAAACTTATAAAATAAAATAGCAATCGTATGTTTACAAATTCGAGACGGCCGGCCATGGGCTGCGGGATGCAGGCTACTGAACTCAAACGCTTGGATGAAATCGCATACCATTAATGTGACACCGTAAGCGTCAAAAACGCAGAAAGTGACTCGCTAACGTAGCTGGGTTACCGAAAGGTTAACAGGTGTTAGGACTAACGTTGCTAGGGGAAGTATTTAAGCCTAATGGCTAATATGAAGCCGTTGCTGGGGGATTGTATTTAAGCCTAACGGCTAATGTCACATCCATTGATTGAGAGACATAGCTGAGATAGATAAAGATTGCAAATGGTGGTAAAAAGATTAAAAATGTATCGAAAAAGTTAAAAAATTATAAAAATTTACCAATAATCGGCCAGAGTTAACAGGTAAACTAAATAAATTACAGTAATAACCTTTAAAAAGGATCAGGAACGTATATGAGTAGTTGAAAGTGACTAAAAAGTGCAAAAATATATCAAAAAGGTTATAAATCCTAGAAAATTTACCAATAGGTAGCCAGAATTATATGAAAAATGATAGAAAAAGGTTCAGAAAAGGAGCTGAGTAGTAGAAAGTCATTACAAATATATACCTAAAATGATAAAAATACCGAAAAAAGGGCCAAAAAGTGATAAAATCCTGAAATTTAGCTAAAGGTTGCCAGATTTAGCAGGAAAAGCGCTAAATAAAGGTTCAGAAAAGTAGCTAAGTATTAGAAAGTCATTAAAATATATACCAAGAATAATAAAAATACCAAAAAAGGTTAAAAAGTGATAAAATCCTGAAAATTAGCTATAGGTTGCCAGATTTAGCAGGAAAAGCGCTAAATAAAGGTCCAGGAAAGTAGCTAAGTATTAGAAAGTTTTTAAAATATATACCTAGAATGATAAAACGTCGAAAGAAAAGTTAAAAAGTGATAAAATACTGAAATTTACCTATAGGTTGCCAGATTTAGCTGGAAAAGCGCTAAATAATGTTCATGAAAAGTAACTGAGCTGAAAAAAGTCGCTAAAAATATATACAAAAATGATAAAAATGCCGAAAAAAGATTAAAATAAAAGGCTCAAGAAAGAACGTGAAATCATAACATAGCTGAATAGAAAAAAGGGGGGTAGGGGAGAACCTGGGGTGCTAGCGGGGTGAAAGTAACAAAAAATGTACACATACACTGGCACCCACACATACACACACACATAAAATACCTGGCGAACGCACAGAAGAAGGGCCTCAGCCTGCCCCCCTTAAAAATGCCAGATGTGAAAAGTAGCCAGGAAGGTAGCTGAGTACCAAAAAGTCGCTAAAAATACATATATACAAGCCGTCGGCAGGTAGCCAGATTTAGCCGTAAATCTGGCATCTGCCGATCGTGCACTCCTTACTACTGATATGGTTGTGAGTGAGGACAGTCCTCGGTGTAAAGTTATGTTAGATGGTGAGCAGCTGTAACAATTGTCTGAGTTTAAATACTTAGGATATATGTTGGATGAAAAGAGAACGGATGATGCAGAATGTAGTAGGAAAGTTATGAATGGTAGGAAGGTGACTGGCGCAATTAAATCGTTGGTGGACAACACCAAGTCTTGAGTGCTTAGGTCTTACATAGGATATGTTGTTTCCTGTGGAAGTTAATGTATAATAGTGGGACTATGGTCTAGAATAAGAGGGTATAGATCTAAAGTTCAATGTGTTCAGATGGACAATCTTAGGGGCGTGTTAGGTGTGAGAAGAATTGATAAAATGAGGAATGAACGTATTAGAGAGTTATGTGGTGTGAAGAAAGGGGTAAATGAGATAATAAATGAAAGCTACGTTGAGATAGTTTGGTCATGTGGAAAGGATGTGAATGATGAATGGTTGGTTAAGGGGATGCATAGTGGTGAGTGTGTTGGGAATCGAATGGCAGAGACCGAAGAAAAAGGGGATTGAGTCAGTAAAGGAATGTCTGAGGAAAGATATGTGAGTTTACTGGCCGAGGCGAGAATAAAGGTGCATAATAGGAGTGAATGGCGGGGTTGGCCCAGGGGATGAACCCTACACTGACGATATGTCATAGTGAGGGTCCGTTGTGGTCCCGTGAAGCTCTAGGGTGGATTTTCTGACTGAGACGAGTTCTCACTAATAGGTATAAAGGGGACGGTAATGCTGGCTTTCTTTTCGACTTAGGTCATATTCTTCTACTACTTTTCTGTTTTCGGTATGTCACGAGCCTTACCCCAGTCTTGGGGAAAGGTGGATGATATATCCATATATATATATAAATATATATATATATATATATATATATATATATATATATATATATATATATATATATATATATATATATATATATATATATGGTCCTCACTCGATTTGAGTAACAACAGCAAAGTTCAGTTCATTAATTTATAGCTTGTTCCTCTTTTTTTTTTCGTTAGAAGGTTTGAGACTTTACTGAAGTCTCCCTTAGCTAAATAAGAAGATGGAAAAGCGATAAACATTATTTAGCCAGCTTCCATTATTCAGTATACAACATATTTATTTGATTTTGTAACCAAAAAGTTTTGATAACCTTTCTTTAAATTTAAATTTCAACTCTTCGTTGGATGTCAGTTCAATAAGTTGAAAAACTTCGATAATGAAAAGGATTGAAGAATTAACATGCTTGATTATTCTTTAAATTTTCGTCGAACTTCCTTTTGTAATAAAAATAAAGTGTGCACAAACTATGCCTATCCCCCCAAATTATATAAAATTGTCTCCTAATAACTTTCAATTCTTGATCGATCCCCAAGCGACTTCATTCGTTCGCTGGGGGAGATATTGCCGAGTTTGGGGATCACTGGCTTTCATCATATATATATATATATATATATATATATATATATATATATATATATATATATATATATATATATATATATATATATATATATATATATATATATATATATATATATATATATATATATATATATATATATATATATATATATATATATATATATATATATATATGGGAAAATTGTACATAATAGACGCCAAAATGAGCAAAGAAATTAAGATACTTTTAAGAAAAGTTTATTTAAAGAGAAATGTAGATAAATATGTATTAAATCTTAAAATCGAGTTTTCAATTAATAAAAATTTGATTAAAATTAATAATTAATAAATTAAATTATATGTTTCATCGTATGTTTGGCAGGGTTATGATTAGAACTCTTATTAAAGTGAGGCAAAATTTTAACTTAGTGTATTTTTTAGCGCAGAAGGGAGGGTTGTGTTTGTAATTCTTTTAGAAGAAAATGTTATGATACAATGTTTATTAAATATGTTGTAATGATTATGAGCAAACAATGTAGTTTCATATTATTAATTTTTTTTATAGATTGGTATAATTTTTGTAGAAAAATTTGTGTGATATAAATATTAAATTCGAGGAAAAAATGAACTTACCCTAACCTAACCTAACTTAACTTAACCTAACCTAACCTAACCTAACCTAACCTAACCTAACCTAACCTAACTTAACTTATCAACCTAACCTAACCTAACCTAACCTAACTCTAACCCAAACCAACTTAACCCAAAATCTAACCTATGTAACCTTATCCAACCTAATTTAACCTAACCTAACCCCCAAAAGTGGTTTAAAAAAAAAAAACCTATTGAGTTATTTATATACATATATGTTGCTGCTAGCTTTATAAGGTTACATAAAACAAAGTTATATATATAAATATATATATATATATATATATATATATATATATATATATATATATATATATATATATATATATATATATATATATATATATATATATAAAAAAATAAAATTTGTTTTATATTTTTTAAAAAAAATGTGGTACATGTTCTGGCCCGCGCTGATTTTATTTTTATTATAACTTTCACCATATATATATATAGAAAGATATATATATATATATATATATATATATATATATATATATATATATACATATATATATATATATATGAAGATATATATATATATATATATATATATATATATATATATATATATATGTATATTTTTATTATGTATATATTATGTATATATTGCATATTATATTATAAACACAAAAAAATGTTCAGACATTTTTCTCGAAGCAATTGGATAACGTTAATCCGTGCTTCATTGAGGTCAAAGTTTTGAAAAGCTGCGAATCTTTTGCAAAAATATCACAGTTTTTCCTTCATAAAATGAAACCATTCGTACTAGAAACTTGATTTTCTATTTAATTTCATAGGAGATGTTGTTGTCTTGAAGTTTTACTGGCGCTATTTTTTTGTTAAAACTTATAGATTTTAAGATATCTAGCATTTTCTAAGACTGGACATGATCCGATTCCTCAAAAGTGAATTTCTATGCAAATGCCAAAAGACATTTCAACACTTAATTACATCTGCTTTCCAAATTTTTTCTCTTTTACTTTGATTTTGTACAATAAATTATTTACATTTTGCTACTCCGAGTTGCGTGATAAAAAAGCAAGCGTTATAAAGGAAAGAAGGACAAAAAAGGACTATTATTTACAATTGTCAGATTAAGGTGGTAATGCCTTAAATAAGGTGGGTTTTGAGAATCAGGAAAATCTTCCTACTTTCAGATGGACAACTTGCAAAGAAACCGCCGTTGTCTCTTTTCGTCTTTCATCAAACAACAATGAAAGTCCTGGATTAATTTTACCCCTTTCAGCTGTGTCATTGACAATCTTAAAACCGTTTACTATTTTCTTAGCTTTTAAATGATGTTGATTTTCACACCATACGTCAAGATCAGTAGTTAAAAATTCTACATCAGTTTCAAATCTATTAAAAAAAAAAAAAAAAACAATTGAGGACAATATATCTTTCAGTTGCAAGCGCAACGAGATCATTCAGTTTTAGACTTTGTTGCTTTTACATCCTATCATCAGTGTCAAGTAATCACCATCATTTTCTTCTTCGGACGTTAATTTTAGAGTCATGCTTTTTTTGACATTTTTTTCCAAAGTACCATAGAAAAATAAAAATGCAACTTGCTCCAAGTTAAGATACCACAGAATCTAGGTTGTATACCAAGAGCATAACACCAGGATAAAAATCAATACCTCACTTGCGGGTATATATATATATATATATATATACATATATATTATATGGTATATTATGTTCTATATATATATATATATATATATATATATATATATATATATATATATATATATATATATATATATATATATATATATATATATATATATATATATATATATATATATATCAGAGGTGGGCACTTCCGCTCTTTAGTCCGCTAGTCCGCTAGTCCGCTCCGAGCGGACTACCAGAATAGGTGCGGACTAGCGGAGGTGCGGAGTCGTCAGGAAATTAGCGGACTTGCACGTGCGGATCAAAAAAAGTTTCCGCTCTTTTGTTCCGCACCTTTTTAAAAAATGAAAATATAGTTTACTTATTAAGAATTCTTATTGGTTATAATAAAGAAATATAATTTTTATTTTTTAAGTTTATAACTAATTATACTTTTAGTCTAAGACTTATTGTTTTTTAATAATTAAACTTCCAAAAATAATCTCAACCTCCTTAAAGGTACCATATATAATAAATAACATTTAAATTGATTTTATAGACTGAATGCTATTACCCTCATCTATAACTTTAATTAATTATATTATTACTATAATAACTAGGCAATATTTAAATCAATTCTGTGTAAAACCCAAATATATATATATATATATATATATATATATATTTATATAGGGTTATATATATATATATATAAGAGAAGAAGTATATATATATGGCTATATATATATATAAATATATATATATATATATATATATATATATATATATATATATATATATATTGGTTTTTATTATCAAGAACTACAATTATTATACATATATTATTATTATATATATATATATATATATAGTTATTATATATATATTATTATTATTATACATATATATATATTATTATATGTTATTACATATATATTATATTGGTTTTTACACAGAACTGATTAACATATATATATATATATATTATATATATATATATATATATATATATTATATTACATATATATATTATATATATTATTATATATATATATATATATATATATATATATTATTACATTATATTATACAGAACTGATTAACATATATATATATATATATATATATATATAAGAAGAAGAAGATATAGATATATAGAAGATAGATATATATATATATATATATATATATACTATATATATGTATATATACAATTTTACTACTATTTTTATTATATTTATTATATATTATTATTATTATTATTATTATTATTATTATTATTATTATTATTATATATATATATATTATATATTATTATATTTAATATATTATATAGTTAATATATATATATATATATATATATTATTATATTATTATATATATATATATATATATATATATATTATTATTATATAGTTATATATATATATATATATATTATTATTATTATTATTATTATTATATACATATTATTATATATATATTATTATTATATTATATATTATTATTATATTATTATTATTATTATTATTATTATTATTATTATATTATATTATATTATTATTATTATTATATTATTATTATTATTATATATTATATTATCATTATTTTCCTAAAAGTATTATTATATTTCCAACATTTATATATATCTATTACATTGTTCATAATATATATATATATATATATATATATATATATATATATATATATATATATATATTAGTGATGGGACGATTAATCGGAATCGGCATCGGAATCGGAGGAATCGGCTGTTTTTCAGGAATCGGAATCGGAATCGAAATCGACAAAATTGTTACCGATTCTTTGACCGATTCTTTGGTATACAATCTGAAAATAATTTTTATTCGATCTTTATGATATTTCAAAGACAATATTTCGAAGTCTGCCGTATTGATTTTTAATTTCAGTTCTTCCTTAATTCTATTTAATATTAAAGAAAACTGGATTGAGCGGCGCATCTTTACGTAGAGCCTAAGATATCATGTTAGGATTTTCAGACAGTCATGGTGAGGCAGACATTTGGCAATGTTTCGTTAGTCATATTATGTAATATGTTTTGATAATTATATACCGTGAACTCGTAAGTGAGCAGTGAAATATTTACCTTGTAGGCTTGTAATAATTGGAGCTATTGAATATAAATGCTATCCTTCGAGTTTCACCTTTTCACGTATCTCACACAGCATCTAATATAAGTGATTGTCTTCTAAATGTTATGGAAGAATTCAATATTCCTGCTAATAAAATTCATGTTATAGTAAGGGATAATGCACCTAATATGGCTGCAGGAGTTACACAAGCAAGATTCCAGGAATTACCTTGCTTTTTACACTCTTTGACACTAGTTCTCAATGATGCCATATTTGAACAAAGAGACGTGAAATAAAATATATCCATATGCAAACAAATCGTAGGTCATTTTAATCACTCGCCTCAAGCTATTGCCAAGTATGAAGAATATCAAACTAGATTTAATTTACCACAGCACAGATTTATTCAGGATGTACAAACCAGATGTAATAGCCAGTATCATATACCTTTCAAAAATTTTGAACAAAAGACTGGCTCTCATTTCATATTGCAGTGGGATCATTCAAAATCTGCATGCTTAGAAACAACGGAAAGTTCGTTGAAAAATTGCTAAAAATATAAAATTTTGTTGATTGCACATTTATTGAGCCACAAGGAATCAATGGCATCGGCAATAATCCCAAATATGAAAGTGATTTGCAATTTTTTTTGAAAAGAGTCAGAAAAAAGGACTATTTGAGGGACTTGGGTCTACAGTATCAGCATGGAAAAATTCAGTAAAAAATAGATTCAGGATTTACTTTACTGATAAGAATCTTGTGCTTGCTACCTATCTTGATCCACGCTTTAAACTACATTCCTTGAGGAGTAGTAAGCATGACATATCCCGGTCAAGGGGGCGGGGTCAGGCGCCCCTGTACTCAGCGCTTTCGTGAGCGTTTTTCGTTCCTTCTGGCTATCTTTTGGTGTACATTTCATGTACGCCGTTTTACCCTGTGGGGTGGCTACCCCCGGGGACCTATATTTCTATTGATATTTCCATGTACGTGCGTGAGCATGTATGTGCGTAAGGATATTGTGATACACATACATGTTTGTTTTTTCCCCTACCCCTTTGTTCGTTACTTACACGAGCATTGGCCTACAAAGCGGCGCCGCGCACATGGCTTACTAACCCTAACCGTACACGAGCTACTTACCATGAGCCACTTACTTTCATGAGCTACTAGAACACCCCTACCCTTGCTCGCGTTAAGTACTTAGTGTATTAAGTACACTTGGAAAGTGTACTTAATACGCGTACTTAATGGTTCCCGCGCATTCCCGGTGTCCCCTTGCGGGGGACCGCGCCTCGCTGGCTCACAGGTTGAACTGTCCGCGTCGAGCGCCCGCGTGCCTAGCTCGAAAATTCCTGGACGGTGACGTCGCAATTATACCGTGTGACGTCGCACATTTTAAAATTATCATATCTCGAACACGATTCAGTGCCTCTCGCCACCGAGATACGAACTCTCTATCGCCGAGTTAAGACTTCGCATCTTAAGCCACTGTGCTAAGCCTCAGTGAAATGATATAGGATTTAATTTTGTAGTCTTTTAGAGACCTCGCAGCTTGATAATAAAATTAACCACAGTAACATTTGCATACATTTATAAAAGTTTTATGAAGTTTCATGTAATAATAATAATAATAATAATAATAATAATAATAATAATAATAATAATAATAATAAGGTTGAAGATATATCTTAGTCTTTTTTGAGGTTGGCTCGCGTGATAATAATAATAATAATAATAATAATAATAATAATAATAATAATAATAATAATAATAATAATAATAATAATAATAAAAATAATAATAATAATAATAATAATAATATATATATATATATATATATATATATATATATATATATATATATATATATATATATATATATATATATATATATATATATATATATATATAATTTTTTATTTTTACACAATTTTAATACAAGGAAAGAGAAAAAAGATAAAGAGGAGAGAAAGGAGAAGAGGAGAAGAAAGATGACTTTAGTTTCGTTCGCTGTCATCCCTAAGAAGCGTTATTTATCTGTTATGTGGAGAATTATACAAATATTTTCTTTTTACGAACTTTATTATTATTATTATTTTAAAATAATAAACAAACTCTATAGAAAATAAAAACGGGAGAATACGAACAATATCTCTGAAAGCATTAACTATAATTTTAAAATTTCAAACGCAAAAGACTTCGATAGAGGAAAAATTCCTAAACGTTAAAAGAAGAGGAAAAAGGAGAAAAAAGAAGAAAGAGTGTCAGAAAAAGCTAATGAACCATTACATGAGATTGGATTTGATTTTGAAGTATTTTTACGCATCTAATAATAATAATAATAATAATAATAATAATAATAATAATAATAATAATAACAATAATATATATATAATAATAATAACAATAATATATATATATATATATATATATATATATATATATATATATATATATATATATATATATATATATATATATATATATATATATATATATATATATATATATATATGGAAACGGGAAAAAGGAGATAGTCGAAAAAGGAGAAAAAAGAAGATAGTGAAAATGGAGATAGTGGAATAATAATAATAATAATAATAATAATGATAGTTTTAACGTACTAACTTCGAGAAATATTTTATGAAATATGGCCTCGATACGTTTATTATTATTATTATTATTATTATTATTATTATTATTATTATTATTATTATTATTATTATTATTATTATTATTATTATTTTCATTATTATTATTAATATTATTTAGCTTATTTTCATTGTTATTTAATATAAGTTTTGCTTTTAGCTTCCTATTCACGAAATTTTTTCTTCTAATTTGCATTTAATTTTCTAGAAAATAATTTACAAAGAAACTATGAGGCGTATTTATATCTGTTGGTTCCTGATAGGTTTCATCTGGTCGTCTTCAGAGTTTCGATTCTAACACTTGAATGAATTATTTAACACAAAGTTACTAAATTTTAGGTAGCATTTCATATTATATTTAATCTAAGGAACATTATGTTAATGTCTGGTACTTGTTGTTGTTGTTTTTTTTTTTGTTTTTGTTGTTTTTATATATATATATATATATATATATATATATATATATATATATATATATATATATATATATATATATATATATATATATATATATATATATATATAACATTTTTTTTTTAAATATATATATATATATATATATATATATTATATATCTATTTATATTATATATATATATATATATATATATATATATATATATATATATATATATATATATATATATATATATATATATATATATATATATATATATATATTATTTTATGTTTAGTACGGAAATATTTCAGTTAAAACACGTTTTTTACTAACCCAAAGTACTTAAAACCGTTGGGATAATAACCCCCCTGCATGGGTCCATCACACCCACTCTCACCAAGCCATACTTTACTTCTTTATAGCTTTAAGTATCGTTTGACCACCCATTTTCATGAAAATAACAGTAACAGTAATAAAATTCTTACTACCTAGCAGCAGAATACTGGAACTAGAAGAAAAAGATGCTACCGGATTACATCAAACATTAAACTAAAATTGGTTCAGCGGCCTTATAACATTTGTAGCGATAGTAGTAGCAAGAGTAGTAGTACTAGTAGTAGTATCGGTAGCAGATGTAGTAACAGTAATAGTTGTAATGGTTGTAGTAGTAGTAGTAGTAGTAGTAGTAGAAACTTATTACTATTAAATATAGCAACCAATACGATTCAAACGTATGCATTTTATATTTTCACTAAGCTTTAAAACATGGACTTAAATTGTAACATTTAATAAAAGTTTTCCATTGAAAACTAGCTTAAAACTAATCTTAATTCGTATCATTGAATAATATCGTCTCCCGTATTTATCTCTTAAGAAATTAAATAAGATTACGTTACAGGCCTACATCCCAAAATCGATATTGGAAGCTATCTTACACTCAGAACGTGATAAGCAATCTGAGACCAATAAGTTTTAATATCAGTTACAACAGTGTTATATATATATATATATATATATATATATATATATATATATATATAATATATTATATATATATATATATATATATATATATATATATATTATATATATATATTATATTACCAACAAAAACACCACAAAAAAAACAACAACAGCAACAAGCGACAGACTACGTCGATTTACATCAAACATTATGGTTCAGAGTTCGACTAACAGTTGTAGCGGTAGATATCCGTGATATCACTAATATACTAATATATATATATATTATAGATATATAATTAATATATATATTAGTATATATATATATATTATATATATATATATATATATAAATATATATATATATATATATATAACCCTAAAAATAATGCCATTACCAACAACAACAAACAATATATATATATATATATATATATATATATATATATATATATATATATATATATATATATATATATATATATATATATTTTTATATATATATTCTTTCTATATTTGAATATTCTATATATATATATATATATATATACTCACTATATACTATATTATATATATAACTTTTTCGGTACAGGTCCGCTTTCCATAGCTGAATATGATGAGACATACCATCGATTCGAACACACGAATTTGTTTTTAAAGTAAAACTTAGACCCGTCCAAATATAACACCATTACGGACACCGAATAAACGTCGACGTTAACAAAATTCTCCAGCGAATCTAACCTTGAAAACGTTTCTTCCTTATAATTTTTCAGGTTGAGACATTAATAAAGTCATTTATTTTATGTTTAGTACGGAAATATTTCAGTAAAAACACGTTTTTACTGACCCAAAGTACTTAAAACCGTTGGGATAATACCCCTCCCTGCATGGGTCCATCACACCCTCTCTCACTGACCCGTGCTTTATAGGTTTAAGTATCGTTTGAGCAACCATATATATTCCTTACACATATGTCACCTCTATGAGGACTTCAGATTTAAACGATCTAAATCGTTATCCCACAAATATTTTTTCACTCCCTCAACACCATCCCCTAACACGTATGTAAAAAGTTCTCTAAGCGATACTATAGTCTGTTTAGAGGCTGGATCATCGATGTAAATAGATCCACGCCAATGTTCTCTAAACGCACTAATAAATTTTTGCACATCCATATAAGCCAAGAACTGATTAATATTTTATATATGAACGAAACACTACTCCTTGGGATCTTGATTACAAACTGAATAATATCTTGTATGGCGGTATATCTGTTAAGACGGATCATGATGTAGGTAGAGAGAGCACGACCTTATAACACAGCGAAAGACTAAATACTCGTGATCTTTTAAATAAGTTTAAAGATATAAGATAAAACGTTAAAGCTTATCGCTGTGTTTGGAAGAAATGGTCCGATCACTGGGGAGGATGACGTTCACTGAAACGAAATAAGCTTAGTTTTAACTTGGCTTTGTGCGTTCGATGTTGTATAGCTGAAAACTTTTATTTAAGCCCGTGTTTAAAACAAGTAATGCGCGAATATAAATGAATAGGAATGAAATAGCAAGGTGGTGATATATTTAATAGTAATAAGTTTCTACTACTACTACTACTACTACTACTACTACCACCTTTATGACTATTTTCCTTCTTCTTCTTCTTCTTCTTCTTTAGCTATCTTTGCCCCTATACCGCTCATCATATCAAGCTTCACTGTGATTCTCTACTACTACTACTACTACAACGACTACTACTACTACTACTAGTTGTCAGCTTTATAAAACATTATTAACGATTGAGGAAGGGGTATTCTTTCTATTCTGCTTCTGGCCTCTTCTCTTCTTCTCTATTCTTCTTCTTCTTCGTTTCTTATTTCTTTCTTCTTTAGCTATTATCTTCACCACTCATCATGTCAACCTTCACTGGGATTCTACCAGCTTAATAAACGTTTATACGATTGAGGGCAGGGTGTATTCTTCTTATTTGTCTTAATTCTTCTTCCTCTTTCTTCTTCTTTTCTTTCCGTTCTTATTTTTATCTTATTTTCTTTAGTATCTTTTCTATATTGTACATCTTATCATACACCCTCCAACGATACGAGATAATTATTAGTTTTATACGTACGAGCTGTGTACTGGAAAACTTTTAAAAACAAATTAATATTAATTTGATATATAATAGGCTTATGTACCGCATATAGATTCCAAAATACTACTACTACTACTACAAGATACTTATTGAATTATTATTATTATTCAAGTCGTTATTCTTTTCGTCCTCCTTCTCCCTTGCGTCCATAGATATTATTATTATTATTATTAGTATTATTATTATATTATTATTTTTTTTTTTTTATTATCACGAGAGCTCGCTCAAAAAGACTTCAAAATCAAATTCAATCTCATTTCGAGTAAGAAGAGAAGTCGAAAGTTAAGCGGTGTCAAGATATATATATATATAATATATATATATATATATATATAAATAGATATATATATATATATATATATATTATATATATATATATATATATAATATATATATATATATATTATATATCTGAAAAACTTATATTACATGCTTATGCTATTAATATATAATATTAAATATATAGTATAATATATATATAATAATTATAATATAATATATATATAATATATACTATATATATATATATATATATATATATATATTATTAATATATAAATATATATATATAATTATAATATATATATATCAATTAAATTAGGAACTGAAACGCTTCATCGATCTCGCTGACTCAACGTGGCTTACGAGTTCTTAATCCGGTTAACCAATACGATACCGCATAAGTCGATCGGAGCATTTTAAATTTTTTTTTTTGGCAAAAGTTCCATCAACTGAACTACGAATATAATTTATAACGACAGACCTAACATACCTTTGATAATTTTTTTGGCATTTTGAGTGAAACTCTAAATAATCATATTTTCTTTTTCTTTTTTTACAAATGTCCCGAAGATCTTGCTGAATCGACTAGCCTTACGAGTTCTTAATCCGATCGATAGACATATTTAGTGAATGATTGATATTTCGATCAATTAAATTAGAAACTGAAGCGTTTCACCGGTTTCGATGACTCGACGGGCCTTACGAGTTCTTAATCCGAGCGATCGACTTATTTAGTGAATAATCCACCTCCGATCAATTAGATTAAGAACTGAAACGTTTCGTCGGTTTCGCTGACTCGACGGGCCTTACGAGTTCTTAATCTGGTTGACCGAAAATGATGCCGCGTAAGTCGATCGAAACATTTATAAAAAAAATTTTGCAAAATTTTATCGATTTTTTGGTCGAAAAAGCCTACCTCAGGTATTGATGCCAAAGGGCGATATTAAGGTCAACTGGATTACACCACACCGCTCGCTACGTTCCCAGTGTTCTTTGCGGCGGAAATAGGCCCTAAATAAATGATGATGTAAAAGGTTCGAATAATCCATCACGGAAAATGGCACCTTTAAAAATTATAGTACAGAAAAAAAAATGTAGATAGATACTTTAACCGTGAGGTAACATTCCGACGAAAAAAGTACCGGAAATACAAGGGAATTATTAATCTTTTTAAAATACACAAAATCTGTTGGCACAAGAGGAGCGAGCCGAGCACGTCGCTTGTTATTAATCTTTTAAAAATACACCTGAATCTGTTTGTAAATATAAACAAATTTATGTTTCTAATAAATATTTTTTCATAATCTCAATTATTCGAAATATTTTTTAACACATTTTTCGAATCTTGTGAATATCCTGATTACCTACACTCAGATTATTCAGTAGTGCTTAGGTAGCGCTCACACATCCTGTATTTGTTTTGAAAACCATGCATATAATAAAAATAATTTAATAATTTTCCCTAATTAGAATATATCATTCAAGATTTTTCTCTTTTTTCGTTTTATATGTCCGACAAGACATCTCCCGTAGACCCTAAAATGCAAGAAACCTTGAGGTTGATTCAAAGTACTGTGAAGGAATTTCAATATGAAGTGAATGCCACAGAAAATAATTTGAAGGAAAATTTTAACACACTCGTTTGTTCTTCTCATTCTTTAGTGGGGAAAAAAAATAATTCGAGCATAAATGAAGTAAATCACTTGAATTTAACCGGGCCTTTATTTTTTAATGAAGAGGCGATGAGAGTTATTTTTCGAGACAAAAAAATTACATTTCTAAATTTAGCAATGAAACATTTTAAAAATCTAAACGAAGGATATAAAAAAGATAAAAAAAGACGCATGAACGAAAATAGTATTCGACGTTCTCAAGAAATATATGGGAATACCGAAATTTTCATGTCATTTTCAGATGATATTTACGAACAAGGCTTCGTCAACATTGATATTTATAACCAAATAATTTGGATCAGGCAGCCTTCTGCTTCTCTTTTCATGGAAGTAATGCACATCTTTTATTTCAAAAATGGTATTATTGGGGGGCTCTACTAACGGTATTTGAGTTCGCGGGCTGATGTGAGCGGGATGGGCGCGTTCGATATTGAATATTAGATTAAAAACTCAAGTTTTATTGTAGACGACGATTCCGCGTATATGCAATTCGGATATGGTCAAATTCGTATTTCTCGAATTTTTGTGTTTTTAGTATGTGAGGAAAATTATCATTATCTTATCATTATCATATTAATCTTAAAAAATAAAAAACGAGCGTTTGTAATACAATTGTATAAGTGAGACATGCCTTAGGAAAAATAGCTAACAAACCCCTATGGAAGTTTATTCTCTTAACTCAGGATTTTATATTTTTACAAAAGAGCGGATTTCGAGAAATCTTAGTAGAAGCGAGTAATATACTGGTATTTATGACTCCATGGGAAGGGGTTGGGCAGAATCAGACATGGAATGCGTATTTTGGTAGTAATAGTGGTTACCCTGCAAGGTGTATTAGCCTTTTCACCTTAGGTTTATGCAAGAAGAAATCGCACGTTTTCATCTCTTCAATAAGATATCGAAGTTATGAAGTCTGGATTATGTTTTTGAGAATTTTCAGAATTTTCGAGGTCGTGTGTGTTTGCGAACGGATTCATGTAGAGATGATCGGTAATGTCGAGTACAAACACTCTTCTTCCATCTCGTACGAACTGTAATATCACTTGTATACCTTCGAGAGAGATAGTAATTTTTTATCATTGACTGTACTTTTCGATATTTATTATATTAAAAGTACAAACGTAATATAATTTTAATCGATCTAATAATATATTACATATAAATGAAAACTCAATCTAGTGATCTATCAGCTCTGCGACTTAATAAAGGCAGTTAATTCCACAGCACTAATTAGTTATTAATATTCATAAAGATTGCATAAGAGAAAATGATTTGGTGCACATGGCACAGCAGCAGCAGCTAGCACAGAAACAGTGTGCTTGACAACTTATGATGAACCATTTGAGCATGATTTTTCTCCTGAAGAAAATGAGGTATGAAAAAAATGATGTGTATGTATTATACAAGTATAAAAATACCACGAATGTAAGTTGTACGAGGATGTATATGTAATACGCAAGTAAACCGAGAGATGAGAGTATGTAAAAATATAATTCGGCATTGAAGTAATAAAACAATTGCGAAATTGATTTCAATAGCTTATTTCTTTCGAATAATTGGGGGTCGATAGAAAACCTCCCTAATAATTCTCACCGCGATGATATCAAATGGTTGTGTCTTTCTAAAGCCGAACGTCGAGAAAGGGTGAAAAGATTATGTCCTCTTTTTTACAGACACAATGAAAACACAGAAAAATTTATCGCCGCTCACAAAATTCAAATTTTAAATTTAGCCGTAGAAAGCTCATTACGTCATTTGCGAAAGAACAAAAAGGAGCGAGATTATTTTCCGTTTTCTGAGAACGATGAAGTGTATTTCAACAATATCAAAGAAAGAGGCTATTTTAAAAGAGAAAAAAGCGACCTCGATAAATCTTATTGGAATGCTGACATATTTAAGTCGTCTTTTTCTAACGAAATTTACGATCAGGAAGAAAATAAAGATTCATCCCTATATTTAATAATTCCGTCGTCTTTCGAATCTAAGGGCGTCGCAGAATTTAATTTTAAATTCTTTACGGATGAGGATTACAAAAAATTGAGTGTGGAAGAAAAACAAAAGAGTATTCGGCTGAATAAAATTCCGATCACTTGGAGTCAAATTTTACAAAGTTGCGTTGAGGAAATTTCGACTACTTTTCGTTCAGGGAAACTTGATGACGAGGACACTGATTTGTCGAATTTAATTTGGATTATGACTGGAGAAATGGTTAATGCTTCAAATTGCGGGAGGAGCCAAAAAAGAAGTCGCGGCCAACGGGTGAGGAAAGGTTATTTCCAGTTAAATACAAGAGATAATTACGGCGATTTGTTTCTTTATAACGCCGTTTTGTATTTGTTAAACCCGAGTTGCAAAATATTTTCCACTTCTCCCCTGAATTACTTTTCGCTCAAACTATTTTTTTTCCTTCGGTCGTATTACGTCAAACCGAAACGGTACGTCAACGAGTTAAAGGCTTTCAATGAATCGTATACGGTTTGGCTGCTGAGAGACGACGTTCTTAAATGTTTATTCAATCGCATGATCGCTAAAGAAGTGAATAACATTAGCAGTTACAAATCGCACGAAGATAATTTAGTGAAATCGCCAGCTTTCCCGTTAATGACTTCATCGATTTTCAATGTGTTAAAAAAGAAGCTAATCGCTTTAGATAACGCTCCTCAAAATTGTTATAAAGAGGAAATGATTCGGAAATGTCTAGTCGTTATCGAAATCTTCCTGGGTTTGGTATACGGTCTTAATTGGAAATGGATTAAATATTTATCTTATAATGATGTTTTAAATTTGATTTTAGGAGTGCCTTCCGACGATAAATTACCCGCACCGCACGTCCTCGGACTCCCTTCATCGATCCTCTATTTATTGGGATGCGATCCCATCGAATGTTACAGATTCAAGAGAAATTGCGACGATGACGAAATAGGTAAAAGTTCAGATGAGAAATGGGAAAGTTTACTCCATTACACGACGAAGTATAATAATGATAATAACAATAACACCAACGGAATTGCTTTTTCCTTCGATAAAGGATTATTTCCCTTGTTGACGGCGCTCCCTTCAAAATCACTCGCCGCATCGTCGTCTTCGTCGTCCTCGATTTCAGAAAATTATCAAAACCTGAAATTAATATTTGAAGAAGCAAAAGTATCCATAGATCAGTTTAAAAATAAATTATTGCAAGAAAATGGACAGGAACTAATATTTCCTAAAATGGAACGAGCGAGTAAAACGTCGTTTGATACTACTGGGATGTCTTTTTTCAGAATATACGCTCAACATTCGCCGTTTAATTTGTTATCGTTTGTGAAGAAAACCGACAATGGCGAGTATAAATTTTGTAACATAGGCGACATGGCGTTGATGGCATTTTTAAAACTGCGCGTTTTATCCAAAACTATAAATATGGAAAGTAAAGTGTATTTCGTGAAGGCTTCGAGCGAATTTAAAACGACTATTCAGGAAATCATCGCGCGAGATATTTCTGATCGCGAAATCCCCCACTTATCTTTGGAAGATGCCGCTGAAGAATTCTCGCCACCTAAAAGAGCTAGATTATCGATGATAAGCAAATGCCAAAAAGCGCCGCCCTCCGAAAAGAAGAAGATGAATGCCAGGAAGTTTGATTCGACGGCGAAGGTGGAGAGTGTTAGAGATTGTAGATATAGAACTATAAACATTTTGCAAAAATTAAATGACGATGGTTGGAATAAGGGTGAAAAATCTTTCAAGGGTGAGCGAAAAATGTCGAGTGAGGAATTTAAATACGATTCCAACATTCGCTCTAAGGACTTTCATCTAAATTTGCTAAGATCGACTTCATTGAAGTTTGTCTCAGCGACGTACCTTAAAATACACGCAGATGATTATTTTCACCGAGACCTTTTAGAAGGCAATTTCGTAAAAGAAATAAGCAAGGTAAAGATATTTTATTCGGATTTCACTTATTTTCATGATGAGGTATCTGCCCCGTCTTTTTATTTTTCCTCAATCTTCCCTCCAATCAAGAACGACGAGCAAATCGCCACTGACGAGAAATAAATATGTGGGCGTGGGGAGGATTTATAGAAAGCTTTTGAACGAAGATTGGAATGAACATATTTCACGTAGGCCATTACGTAAATTTTTTAATGATATGGGTTGAGCAATTATTTTCATCGAGACCGTCGTTTAGAAAGCAATTCCAACATTCGATCACGAAAGTAAAACCAATATAAAGAAAGAAAAAAGCTCCAAATTTGCGATTGTTGAATATTACATTATCCAACGATAGTTTGTACAAATGCATTTTAACATATTATTGATTAATTAGGTGTATTTTTTTTGCTTGTTTTATGCTTTCTTCATGTTTAAATAAATCGTCAGTAAAATCACTTTTTATATTATTTTTCTCTATGGGGGGATGTTGTATTCGAAATCGAACACGTATTTATATATCAATCACGCAAATGTAAAATAAAACGAGGGTTGAAGAAGAGACTTTTCTCGGTTTCTAAAAATAACGAACATTCTCGACATGTTTTTCACTGGAAAATACAGCACTTAAACGAGATGTTGCACGATATCTACATATTTCTGTGGAAAATGGTAACCGATAAAAACGACGTCGTTAACATCGCCAGTATAGCGATTTTCTAATATGTATCGTCGCCGCCTCTGCGGTAGTTAAAAAAAATATGACCAGACATCAACATGACGGCTCTCAAGGGCGACGATCCGAGAAAATAAGAAATTTTTCATTCGACAACGTCTAGATTAAATCAGCGCGCCTCGGTGAAACGAGCTCGGGAAACTCGTGCAATGACTACCGACAACGTCAACAACATCGATCTTCTAGCGGTTTCGGAAAATTGGTTGCCTCGTCTGCTGTAAAATATATAGTCTTCCTCCAAAAAATAAAGGGATATCTACCACGCCGCTTTTCTGTACAGAGCATCAACAGCGACGACGAGTGGGCGAAGAAACTGTTAATTCGATGACGACGACGACGCTGCGAAATCAGCGTGCCTTGACGAAACGATCTATAGCGAATTCAGCGTGCTTCTACAAAATTAGCTACGGCGAATTCGGTAGATTAACAGCGCTTCTGAAAACGATAACGGAGGTCGTTACTATCGATCTCGTAGTCGTAGCGTTTCGGGACACGGGTCGCCGTTTTTCCGCGGCGGTTTAACAAAGTCTATTTAAATTTTCCAAAAAAATCGAATACTCTCGCTTCGCGTTTAATAAGAGAGAGCGTCAACATCGACACCGGCCGAGCGAAACAACCACCATCCGATACACTAAATAAAATATTTCCACGAAGACGCGACGAAAAAAGTTTAGCAGAAATTCAACGACAAAAGAATAAAAAAAATCATCGCGCCTAAAGGAAAGATTTATAAAAAAAAACAAAATTATAAATATTTAACAATTTATTTGGTTTCGAAGCATATTAAAAAAATTTATTTTTTAAAATTTGGTAATATAATAAATATAAAAATAAAAATTGAGATAAAATAATTTATATTACTTCGCTACCTATAAATTTGGTACACTACCTTCGAGCGAGTTCATTTTCTGCTTAGCGCCTTTACGAGATTGACGCATAAGAAGAAGAGAAGATATTAATTATGTTTACGAAAATAAAATTACGTCACTCTTTTACGATGAACATCGAGGAGAACGATAAAACTTCGAAAGAATCACAGGACATCCTCGAAAAAGCTCGAGCAGATGTAGAAGACCGTGTTAAGCAATACCAAGTCCAAAAAGCCTTTCCGTTAAAATGCGTTTCTATCACTAAGCCGAATGGATCCAACGCTTTGAAGATACATTCCAACGAATACGATAATAACCACCCCGATAAAAACAAATCGCGAATTGTGCCCTCGTTGGAGTGCTTGGGATCGAAACCCGATTTCGTTTCTCAATCAAATGTATGCGCGAAAGTTGATCCGAGTCTTTGCGTGATGTACAACGGAATGTTTTTTTGGGAATTTGATTTTTTGAAAGAAAACCCCCAACTCATAAATGTGCAAGATAGAAAGCAGTCAGAACTTCTTGTTTTCGATTACTTTTGCGATTTAGCCCATAAACTGAATCTCGAACTGAAAAAGATTTGCGAATCGAGTTCAACCCTTTACGAAGAAATATGTTTTTCGCAATCGGAACAGCATTATGAAAAGTTTTTCAATCAGTACAAAGCGAAAAGCAAAGATTTCCCCGTCATACCCGAAATAAAAATAAACCTCCTCAGGGAAGTACCGGTTTTTGAACCCGTCGATGAATACTCCCCGTTAGATTACGAAAAGTATAATCAGGAAAATATGAAAGAACAATGCGGCAACCAATATTTCGGTTACTACTTTTTAACGAAACACAATCTGCGAGGTCTAAAAATCGTGTTCTATATCAAAGGCACGAGCGACAATAACTACCTTTTATCTCTCCGAAATTTTAATCAGGCTTATAAGAGAATCGACCAGGCCATAAATTCTTGCGGGAAAGCTACCCGAGGGTTCAAATACGATAAAGACGGAACTAACAACGTCATGTTACCCCTGAATAGCAAAGCGGGAGGGAGCCCGTATGTCCCCGTTTTCCTGATCACGAAAATAAAATCGGTAAAACCCAAGAGCAAGAGCGGCAAAAAGGACCAAAAGCGCCGCGAGGGTTTGAACGAAAAAGAAATCAGGCACGCTGACGCCGCTGATACTAACGCTGACGCTGACGCTGAAGTCGATGGAAACGATATCGATGGAGAGGCCGACGCTGATGCCGATGCCGATGGCGACGCCGACTCTGCAGGAGATGCTAGCCTCGGCGACGAAGCTAAATCTGATATCGACGATGCCGCCAACTCGGAAGGCGATCCTAGAGGCGACGACGACGCAAAAACCGATGATTTCACCCATGCCGACTCTGAAGGCGATGCTGGCATCAACGACGCTAAATCTGATATCGACAACGCCGCCGACTCTGAAGGCGATGCTGGCATCGACGACGCAAAATCCGATGATATCGACGACGCTGTCGACTCTGAAGGCGATACTAGCGGCGACGACGCTAAAAGCGATGATGGTGACGCCGGCTCAGAAGGCGATGGTAGAGAAGACGCTAAATTTGATGATGTCGATACTGACTCTGAAAACGATGGCAAGGACGACGCGAAAGCCGATGGCAGCGGGGGCGACGACGATATCATCAATACCGAGGCTGAAACCGGCCAGGACGACGCCGCCGAATCTTTGGTTGACAACGAGGACGAAGTCAACGACGACGCTGAATCATCTCCAGTTGGTACGAACGCCGATGGTGAAATTTTAATTGATTACGCAATTTCATCGAGAGGAGAACTTATCGAAAACACGGATGGTGGTGTAAAAAGAATAAGCGCGAGCGACGCTCAGAGGACTGAAGAAGAAGAAGAAGTTGGAAGCCATATTCTTCTTCTTTATCCCAACTCTATTTACACCAATATCGGTATATATACGAAGGAAACGTACCACCAGCTGGAGAAAAAAATCAACATCTTAGAGAAAACGAAGGCGATGCAAAACGAAAAATCGGATACGCGTTGGGATTTGGAAATGTATTTCAAAATTAAGCGTATGCTCGGAAAAGAATTTATTTTACAAAACCCTCTCATCGACTTTGAGCTAATTTGTTGTTATTTCGGTTTCGTTTTTTCCAATAAGGAGAATAACGTTTGCTTGTACCGAGAGGGAGCTAGTGAAGAAAGGGGCTACGAGATTTTCGCAAAGAAAATGTCTGATTTACAAAAGAGTATCGAAAGAGAAAGGAACAGCAGAAGCAAATCGGGTGA
>JABUQX010069259.1:0-50732 GCA_015478945.1 Trachelipus rathkii
GAAGGAGGATGGATATAATAGATTGGATATCATATAGAGGAGATACTAGACGAGGCAAATTGTAGACCGGTAGTAGTATAGATCTCACCGTGCGCGACTACATGGCTGCAAGAAAGTAATTTAGATCATAGAATGTCTAAACGCAGATTTCGATCTTGGAAATAAAAGCGATGTAATATATAACTATAAATAGTAACTTAAATATACTTAAATTTTGTTTATGATAATAATACTATTATTATTTTATTTATTAATTAATTTATATATATATATATATATATATTTATATACGTCAAATATTTATATTTATGTTTATGAGTATAAAATAAAATTATCTCTTATCGTTTTATATGTTTTTATAACGATACTATATACAAAACTGACTACACTTTTTTTTTCACTCAGTACAATATTGTTTTTATTTTTTTTATACACAATATACAATTATCAATACTGTAGATTTCGTGTGGAAATATTAACGCTTTTATTAATGATATATTATCATATGTAATACTAATAGTAATAACACTGATTTTAATTCGTTTTTGTATATTTGATTTTAGTATACTTATTATTATTATATATACGGATTATAAAAATTATTTCTTTGATTGAGACCAAAAATAAAACTCACGTGAAGTTTTAACCTGTGGTTATTGTATATTCTAAACATTAAATATCTTTATGCTCGTGACCTCGAGATTTTCGCTATGGTGAAACAATTGAATTAACTCACTGCCTTTTACGAAATTTTTTAGATAATATATCATTATTTTTTGTCCTAGTGTGACATTTTGGGTTTATTGATTTAATTAAACTATATATATTCATTATCATACATCATAGTTAATATTAAATTATTTTGACAACTATATACATATATTTATATGTAATAGATTATTTCAGTGGTGATAATTTTAGAAGCTCGCTTGAAGACTTTAATTTTACTTTGTATGATCATTTCTTGTATTAAACTATATGAAATGAATAAGGAATACTTTTAACTTCAAGCTAGATTATATAAGGTATCATTAAATGTATACTAATAGGATAAATATAAACCATTACGTGAAAAGGCGACCATTAAATATGAAATTTTTAATACTAACTTTCTTTTTAAAAAAAGCTTTGATTATGTATTCGTTGATTGTGGACTCGCTATATTCATATATATAATACTTGTTGTTTATTATTTCCAAGGAGAGTTGATCTTTATTATCCGGTATTATAATATCACTTATTTTGTTTCACTCACTATATTACGAGATTCTGTTGTTTCACCTCTAACTTATTCTGCATTATGGAAATTTTCATTCACAATTGAAAAGGATATAGAAATATAAAATTTGGTAACTTGTTATCACTTTTCTGTATTCGTGCTGTGCGTTTGTGTTTTATTTTGTTGTTCTTGACTTATACCAAAGTTCTTCTTCTTTCGATTCGCGAGGCAGTGTGATGGTGGTGGCTTAAAGTGGCGTATGACTCGATTTGAAGATTTGGATAGTTGTAACTTTCTGCCGGATATAGGGTTTATTGCTATTCGAAAGCAGGTAAATCTGTGAATGTGATAGACTGCTCATTCAACAGGGTTTTAACCGCAAATCTCGGGTTTGACACTTTTGGGATTTTAACACCATAATTCCCCGAGGTTCGGTTGCAGAAACTAATACAATACAAATAGAATCCTTAACTGCACGTCGATATGGCTAATGTTTCAATAGTTTTAAACCTTACGCGAGATATCATTTATGTTATTTTGAATTACTTTTTTTTGCAGGTTGGGAATCGGTTTATTGAATTTAAATATAATAACCATATTTTTGGAAACATTTAGAAACAAAAAGAATTTCTTAACTACACTATTTTCTTTCTCTTTATTAGATAGCAAAGCGTTATGTTGGGCCAGAAACATTTAATGAAATGTATTGATACTTTTTTTGACGTTAAAGGGTAAGTTGGATTTGATTTTTCGGTGGACACACAAGCACTAATCGCAATCCCACCCTGGGTTCCTGGCTGCACATAGGGTTAAAAGACAGACTAACCATAAGACCAAAGTACATTATGACCCCTGTGACTCAAAATTTGGATACATATTGTATTTTTTGCGCACCTGCAAGATTCTCACGGTTTGGAGTCGCTCTTGCTCATGGTGTCCTTATATGATATATATAAAGTGACACTTAAATTCCACGTGGTAACGATTTAGCGTCGCAATGTCCTCCATAACACGAGGCACAGACACTCTTCTACGTACTCTGGTTTAATTTTTTGCATCTGCTATCGTGTTGAAAGGCGGCTGTTTGCGATTTTTATGATAGCGCTTATTGTGCTATTGACGCCAGCGGGCAAACAGCAATTCGGATTTCTTCTGTTAGCTCTGAACTGTGCGCATTTATATCGCCGCCAACATACGTTTGTGCAAGATTATATCGGGTCGAGGGTGTTTTATGTAACACTTAATATGATAAGGAAATTGGGGATAGAACTTATCAGAAATAGGGTGAAGAAGTTTGTGTTGTAAATAAAGGCATTTCTGTACCAGACTCCATAGAATATTTCCGAATATAAAGCTCCATAGACGAATTGATTGATTTTATTGATTTATTTTATCTATATAATTAGACATTTATTTTATTATTCATCTAACTGATATTATTAGATATTTAATTTTATTAATTACTTATATAATTTTTATTTCTATTTACTTTAGAGTTATTATACTCATTACTTCTTAATAAATGAAACAAACAGTTAAAATGCACTTACATGATAATTTTAAATAATTTGTATTTTTTGATATTCAGTCTTTTGTGTAGGTGAATAGAAACACATTCTAATAATTCTGAGATTCATATTTTCTCGTGATTGTATTCAACACAGACGAAGAATTTGCCAAGATTGTCAATAATACATCCTTTTCGCCTCATATTACTTAGTAAGAGAAGATTGAATGAGAAGAGCAGAGAGGGAGTGAGAGAGTTAGTTCAGGAGAGAGAGAGTAGACAGAAGAGACCTGTTAGAGTGAAAACGAGTTGAAGATACGAGGGTAGGAGATTTGAGTGTTTATGGTGGGCTTTACACCATTCAATAATAAGTCAACAAATTTAGAATTTCCTCTTTATTTTCCCACGGGTAGTGGATTTCACTCAAAAACCGTCCTTAATATTTTTCTCCATAGAGAATTTAAAATATTTTTTACGTCTCAGATTTATTCTTTTAATCAATGCGTTTACGATACCTTTTTTTTGACGGTCATTGGAAATTTGGGTTTATGGGGTCATAAGCACTAATCTACCTCATCGTTTGGGTGATTTCTCGGGGTATAAAGGGAGTGGCGGTGTGAAGATCACTAAATGCGCTAATATTTACACTGTATATTGGAGATTATTTGGGTTTTAAAGTACTTTTGGAAAACTTACTTTACGTGATGATTTTTGGTATTTACAAAAAAGAACTTTATTTTACAGGTACGTAAGAATTTACGACTTAATATTCTTCATAGGATAGTATATAACCTATCTGTCTAGCGATGATATTTTCAATATGAAATTATATTGAATAATTTTTTTTGACTCAGTTAATAATTGGTTTATTGGTTTTATAATGTAAAACATTAATAAATCTCAACGGTATGTGTAGTTTTTCGTTGTGAACTATTATAATATTAACATATATTACACGTGTCATGAAATATTTTTATGTGGATTTAGTATAACTTTGAATAATTTATTATCTTATTTACGTGAGATTATTTGTATTTAGCATGCCCCCGCCATAACTTTACCTTCATCGCTATCTCAGCACTCACTACTCACTCTACTCTCTCTCACAGGTAAATATATGAAATCCTCAGGCTCACGTGCGAGTATATTTTCTTTTAAAGATTTCTCGGTCATATGATACTCTCATTCTCTGGAATATAATATATGTTTATTTTATATTATTTATTTATTGTGAGCTTTTAATATAAATAACCACGTGGGTTTCATGATTGCAGTGTGGGTCAACTTAGCATACTAAAATATTACCGTGCTGCTTTTTGTGCGATTACTAATAGATTTATGAGTGAAGTTTAATTTTAGCGTTTGAAAAGTTTGTGCTTTTGTGTGAGGTATATCTAAAGAGAAAGAAGAGATCCTTAAGTTCTCATCGTAAAAATATAAATACGCTAATATCTCTCTCATAAATTATATGAATCTTGACGCGGGATTATTCTTATTTGAAAGGTTTTGATACTTTTTCTCTATGAACGGGTTTGAAATGTACGGATTTAATAGGGAGATATAAAAACAATTAAAATTCTAACAAAGGTGAGGTTTATAAGGGAGGCGAGACAGAAGAAAAAAAACAAAATAAATGGGTAAAAACTCACTGTCATTTTCCTTCTGCTTCCCTTGATCTTTCACTTGTAGATTTCCTCAACTGGTTGAATATATAATATTTTGGTGTATTACCATGTGTTGACTTCGGAAATTCGTACCTTTTTTACCGTGAGATTTTTGTATTTTTACAAAAGAATCTTTAACTCAGTGTAACATAAGCGCAGGTTCTCGGATAAGATACTTTCGCATCCTCAGGGATAATATATACGCATTAGAGGCTCGGTGTGATGCACGGAAGATATGTTGGGATTTGCTGAGAGAATATCTGGGGCGGAATACTTTGGTCTTTTTTAGAACTGGTTTCTTTAGTATCACATTCTTTTCGTTTTGCTTCCTTCTTCTTTCTTGGGGCATAAATATTACAAATCCCATTGTTGATTGGTTTTTTTGTGTCTCGATATATATCTTTGTAAATTCATTCATTTTATATGCATATCGTCTTGTGCTGATTTGCTCATAACTTTTATGCATAAGAAGAGTTTAAATTATTTAACGTTGACGGTTAATTTGCAAAACGAATACTTCTACTTTACACCCGATTCGTATAACGCTAATACAACTTATCTTGTATAGAGCTATGCATATTTATACGCTGTAGAACTATTATGTTCTTTACATAGTAGGTCTTTTCTAAATAATATTGTACTTTTATCTAATTAATTTTTATGACATTTCAGGAATAATTAGGTTATTTTATTTTAGTTGGGCATAACATAATTCACTAATACTAAGGCATTAATTTCATAGAGGTGGTGAATTGCGGAAAACTTTATAAGTATCGATTTTTTCATAGGTTGAGATTATTTGCGCGGTTAATACAGAAACTTAATTTATCTGATTGAGAATAATTAAGCTTATATGTTCCGGTGAGGAAAAAACGCTTATACGCGAAAGTAATCTTTTTATGAAATCTTTAGATGAATACTTTTTTGACCGTTAAAAAACTGGTATTTAATATTGAATCGTGCAAACACAAATTCCCGCGTTAGGTTATTCAGTGAATATGCAGAAAGTTGATATAGACTCAATAATTATTTACATGAGATTAAATTATAGTTACCATAACTTTTGATAACTCACTAATCAAAGAGTGAAGATATTATATATATTAAATAATAATGGATTAAACCTAAGGTGAATAGGATATGCTCGCTAAACACACGTAGATACCTTTTTGAACGTCAATAAACGACTCAATTGAGGTAACGCTCAGCCTACTGGATTAGTGCCATAAGAATGAATATCTTAAACGCGAGATTACGCAAACTAACTGGAGGCGTTTTGGAGAAATCTAACTAACGAGTAAGGCTTATTTGTTTTATCATAAAAATATAAGTCTTATTTTAAGCCGTAGATATTGGTGCTTTTTAATCGGCTTAGGTTATGTTAGGTATTTCTCAGGTTAAGGATTAATTTTGCGCTCGAGATGTCGCGTGTTTATCTAAAATTTTGATTTTATATCTTAGAGCGTGAAAATTTAGATTTATGTAATCGCAACAGTTTTTCACTTCAAGCGGGTTTCGTGTCAGGTGATAGTTTTTTCTCTTTATTTGTGTTCGGTAACTAAAACTGACTTACGTGAAGGTATTATCGCGCTTCTTTCTCGTGCTTACATTATCTTTTACTTTCAAAAGGAAGCTAAGTGTTATCAGTTCAATTTTAGTCGGGTTTTTGTCTGGCTGCTTCCAAACATCGTCAATGAAAAGATTAGAATTGATAGTTTCCTTATTTAAGTATTCATATGATTGCAAAAATTTGGAATTTCATCGCATGGCTTTGTTTTGATAATTGCCTGTATTTATTTCAAACTTTTCAATAACTTTAGGAAGCACAAATCTTTGATATGGGGGGCTTTTTCTGCTGACTGACAGTTAATCGAAGCCTTAATAAATCTTATTAACATGAATAATACAATACACTTTTTAATTGCTTAATTAATCCTCTGCATTAAGATGAAGTTCATTCCCCAGCAAGAACATTTCCAGGAAATAAACAGCTTTCCCCATCCATCTAGCATAATACATCGCCTATGGTGGAAATATTTTGGGAGCACGCTTTATTGGTCGTAGAATACAGCGATTCTCCAGGTGTATCCCTCCGGAGTGCTCAAAAGAAAAACGTACTCTCTTACTGGGAAGACCAATTTAAAGGCGGCTTAAAAAGTAACTTACTTAAATTCGGCGTTTTTGGGTTTTGGTTGTTTTTTTTTTTTTCCAATTGGGACTAAGCTACGTGTTTTTTGGGGCACTTTTGCGGTAAATAAAATGTCGTTTCGTAATAGTACAGTTATCGAACGAAAATACAGTTTTTTTTACGCAAAAATGTTAGAAAAAGATTAAAAGCCATGCGAAAAGAGTAAAAACCAATTTGCGTATGAAAAGAACTCATTTGAACTTAGTTAGGTTAGGTAGGTTAGGTTAGGTAGGTTTAGGTTAGGTGTTAGGTTGTGGTTAGGTTAGGTTTAGGTTAGGTTAGGTTAGGTTTAGGTTAGTTTAAGGTTTAAGTTTAGGTTAGGTTAGGTTAGGTTAGGTTAGGTTGTAGGTTAGTTAGTTTCTAGTGCTCTAGAGCTTCTAGTGTTTAATAGATTTAGGTTAGGTACAGGTTTATCGTGTGGTAATAAGGTTTTTTAGGTATGTGAGGGGTTTTTAGGTTGTATGGTGTTTATGGAGGTGTTAGGCTATTAGGCTCTAAAAGAAGTTTATTAGGTTACTCACCGGATTAGGTTATTCGTCTATAAAGGTGTTAGCGAGTTTTAGGATTAGGTTTGGTTAAGTTTTAATATTTTAGTTAGTTAGGTTAGGAATTTAGGTAACGTTATGTTTTAGGTTAGGATTTAGGTTAGGTTTTTAGGCTAGGTTATGGTTAGGTTAAGGTTAGGTATTAAGGTAAGGTAAGGAGTAGTTATGTGTTGTATCATTAGGGTTAGGTTAGGTTAGGCAGGTTAGGTTAGAGTTAAATGTGGTTAGGTTAGTTACGATTAGGTTTAGTGTTTGATGAGGTTAGGTTTAGGGTGTGGATTAGGTTAGGTTGTTTAGTCTAGGTGTTAGCGTTAATGGTTTAGGTTATGGTCTTAGATCGTCTGGTTTAGGTTTTTGACGGTTAGTGGAGGAATTTAAGGGTAGTATTTATGGTGTAGGTTAGGTTGGGATTAGCGACGGTACTAGGTTTGGGTGTTCTCCAGGTTCAATGGGTTTTGTAAGGCTTGTTTAGGTTAGTTAGGTTAGACATTAAAGAGTATAGGTTATAGGTTTAGGTACATTTACGGAATTTATAAAGCCTGAGGTTATCTAAGGTTTAGAGTTTAAGGTTAACGTCGTATGTGAGTGATTAGGGTTGTGGCTGGTTATGAGGGTTTTGATAAGGCTATTTAATATGAAGTCTCTTTTAGTTTTAGAATTTGCTTTTGCCCCCAGAAATCTGGGATTTAAGGACAATTAGGTTAGTTAGGTTAGGGTTTCTGGTTCGTTAGGTATTTGGTTAGGGTTAAAGTTACAGCTTAGGATTACCGGTTGACGATGTGTCGAGAGTCTAGGGTTAGTGGTTATATTTAGCAGTAGGAGTTTAAGGATTAGGTTTAGGGTTTTAGAGTTAGGTTAGGGTATATGTCTTTAGGGTTATTCATATCGGTTCAAGGCTTCAGCCAGTGTTAGGTTAATGGTTTTACTGTGTTCTATGGTTTAAGGATTTCATTGCTAAATAGGTTAGGATCTAAGTGTTCAGGTTCGGGATGCTTTGATTGTTGTTAGTTTTATACGGTTCGGCCATTTTAGTTAGGTTAGGGAATTAGTGTTTATGCGTTTAAGTGTATTATGGGTGTTACGGATTTTAGGGTTTGAGGTTAGGCTCATTAGTTTGTTCGATTTTTAGCTAGGGTTCTTACGGTTTAGGTTAGTTGGTTAAGGGTTTATGGTTAGGTTTATGGTTTAGGTTAAGGTTTAGTAGGTTAGTTAGCTTAGGTTAGGTTAGGTTAGTTAGTTTAGGTTAGGTTAGGTTTAGGTTAGGCTTAGAGTGTTTCTGACGAACGCCTTTAGGTTGGGTTAATGGAGTTTGAGGTTATTAGTCTTGTGTTCTCTTAGCGTATAGGTTTAGGTGGATATAGAGGTTAGGTTTGGTGCTTCTTAGGTTTAGGAGCATTTTTAACGGTAATGGGCTTTAGGCTTTAGAGTTCAGCTTTAGCCATGTTCAGCGGTTAAGATGTTTTGTATACGGTTAGTGGTCGTTTAAGGCTTAGGTTAAGGTTAAGGTTAGAATGGTGGTACGTTCTCTGTAAAAACATATTTAATTTGTTTCTTGGTTTTTCTAGGGTTTGATAGGTTTTTCGGGGTTGATGGTTAGGTTTTTACGTGTTTTTTAGGATTTTAGGTTTAGGTCTAGGTCTCTGCGTATACGGTTATTAAAGGTAGTAAGTGGCTATTTTAGGTTTACGGGTGTGGGTTTTTGTCGATATTTAGTTTAGGAGTTGAAGGTTAGCTTCGGTTTAGCTTAATGTTTGGGTTTAAGGTTATGGCTTAGTTTAGGTTTTTAGGTTAGGTTAAGGCTCGTATATTAGGTTAGGTGTCCTATAAGGAGGTTAGGTTCTTCTGATGGTTTTAGGTTTTAGGCTTTTAGTGAATAGCGGAACTATCAGCATTCTATCTCTAACACTTTAAGGTTTAGGGTTTAGCTTCAATGACTAATACTGGTTTTTTATGAGATATTAGTACAGTAGCCAGTTTTTGGAGTGCGCGGGTTTAAATTTCGTTTCTTACTTATTGTGCGTATAACTTATTACAGGGTTCTTATGTTGTCTGAGGAAGATCGTTTTATTAGAGTGCACATATACATCAGTGTGGTTATTGGTGAACATTTTGATAAAGTGCTTCTCTAGTCATACCTTCAGATGTTTAGGTGGACAATTATTTCAAGGGGATTTGTTGATTTAACAACTTAAGTTTTTAGGTGGGACGACTTGCTTTGATAGCTTCTTCCAGAAGTTTTTGTCTTGAGTTTTTTACGGTCTTAGTTTTGTAGGGTGCTTTTTTGTCTTAGGACCTTCTTTAGGGTTTTCCTCCTTCATCCAGTAGAGCACCTTTTCAACCTTCAATGTATGATCGCTGGGTTTCCCGAATTTTCCTCTGCGTTAATGCTTCTCTACTCGTTCGTCTCTTTGTGCGATGATATTTAAAACTCCCTATTCTTTACATCAAATTTTATGGTTGTGATAATTAAAGATTTTTTATCTGTGACATGGCGAATATTTATTATATAGATTGCAAATTGTGTTACTCTAAAGCGGCTTTTTCTTACGATCGCGGTTATTAATTAATAGGCTTTTAGTTGTTTATGTTGTCATTTTTTTGTTGTGTAAGTTTTAGGGGTTCACCATTAAGATTTAGAGTGGGCATGTTAATTTAGGATTTTATTTCTTCTATGCACAATGATTTGTTAAAGGGGCGGTTTCTTTATGGTTGTTATGGAGTTCTGTTGGCTTTGGTGTCCCAAAATTTTATTTTAAGGGCATCTCATCACAGAGGACTTCAACTGAGAATTAGTCTATTATTTCAGTTAACTTGTAAAGTTTTAACTTTCCTTGATTATAATCATAGGTAGAATATTAAAAAGTTAATATCAGCTTGTCTATTTATGGGATGGTGTAAATTTTGTTTTTATCTATGAAGGTATTTAGGGTGCTGATTTTGTTATCGCAATTCTCGAAGAATTATATTAGTAGTTTAGCCAAATTTATACGGGATTTCACTGGTTTAGGTTTCTTGTGATGGGAATTTTTCTACAGTCAAGCATTTTACGAGTGAGATTTTGAAAGGTTTTGATCTGAGAGATATTGACAAGCTCTGAAGGTCTTCTCATGGATCTTATCGTATAATAGCGATTGTATAAGATTTGATGGGATTTCGCTCATGGCGAGGATTTAATAAATTTAAAATTTTGGACAATAAATAATCAGTGGTTTTAAAAGACATAAAATGGAGATTTTGTTTGTATATTTAGGTTTTGACTTAAGGAGCGTTACCTGGTTTTATGGGTACAACTTCGGGTACTTAAGGTAATTATATTTTATTAAATGGGAAGAAATTAAATGATGTATTATTATGGTTTTTGCGAGTAGAGGCATTGTTCCATCTGAGGCGTCTCTTAATGCATTATAGTGGCGTGATTTATTGCGGGTTTGTTTATGGTTGATTGGGTTTTAGATAAAAGGATAGATTATTAAGTGGTTTTCTTTTATCGGAATTCAGAGAAGTATATGTGATAGAATTTTATTTTGATGTCTGAGGTTTGTTAACTTGAGCATGGAAAGTGGTATTAAGGTGTGTTCACATTAATACGGGTTTCTAGAATGTAAGAAATTGATTAATCGTCGGATGGTGAGTTGTGTAGTCTAGGTTGAAGATTGGTACGTGTGTTTTTCATCAGGGTATCTTTGTCCATGGTTTTATTAAGCTGGTATTGTATTTTAAGAGTGTGGATTAATGGCGGACACTTCTTTATAAGGATTTTGTTTTTGACTAGCAAATTGAAGGAAATTATTTAATAAGTATAGAGTGGTGATTAATTTGTTAGGTGATTGTATTTTCAGAGGAAGAGTTTTATGTGAGAAGAGAGGGTATGAGAGGAGAGGGTTAGAGGAGGGTGATTGAGAGAGTAGAGAGAGGCGAGTATATAGAGGATGTGAGAGAGAGATGTTAGGAGAGAGAGTAGAGGGATTGAGAGGAGAGAGTAAGGGATTAGTTAAGAGGAGTATAGGGGTGAGTTATGAGAGGAGAGTTGATTGAGGGGATTCCGTAGTATATAACGGGTGTATGGTTAAAACAGTTAGAGTTTTGATTATGTGATCTGTATCTATAGTGAATTATTATTTAGGAATTATATTAGTTGTTGTGAAGGATTTTTCGTACTCGGTGATTATAGGATCTTAGAGGTATATTGAAAACTTTTGTTAGGGTTAGAAGAATGGTGTTATTATAAGTTCATGGGTGTGTGTATTTTTGCAACTTCGATTCTTTATTTGTGGGTGTGCTTTTGATTGGTTTTGGTTTTGGTTAACGAAGAAGGATATATGTGTGGAGGTTAGGGTGCGGTTTTGTGGATAGGATCTTGTGGGGGATGGACAGGCTTTGAAGGTTTTAGACATTTAGTTATACTGTGTGTACTTTATTATAAATGTTTCTTATTGGTAGATATAAGTTGTTTATTAGGCATTTTTAAGTGGTTATGGTAGATGTATTTGAAAGTGAAGGGGATATGATCGGTTTATTTTTACTTATTGAAAAGATTATGGCCGGCCATTGGTGTTTTTATAGAGTTTATGTAGAGGAGTTTGAATAAACGGGTGTTTCTTTATAGTAGTGGTAGTAAGTGGTTTATATTTTAGCCGCGTTTGTATGGCGTTAGGGTTGAAGATCTTGCCATTATAAGGGTGGGTTTACTGGGTCATGTTTTTCTATAAGTAATAGTCTCGGGCGGGTATGGGGTTGGTTAGCTCTTATCGTTGTTGTTCGGGTTGTAGTTTAACACAGTTTTTACGGTTCTTACCTATCGAGAGAGGGGTGTGGTTTCATAATATAAAAGCCCACACTCTCTTTAAATGGAAGAATTTTATAGTTAGAGGGATTTATATTAAGGGGGATTTTAATGATATATATACATTTAACGGTTTAGTTTTTAGTGTGAGATTGTTCTTAGGCATGATTTCTTTATAGGGGATTATTCTCAAAGATGGTGATTTATAGGGCCCGAATAAGTACTGTTCATTCTTGGGAGGACTTCTTGTGTTTATACGCCTCATGGATTTCCGCAGTGTGGAGTTACGGGGTTTGAGGATTATTGGGAATTCCTAAAGGGTGACTGTTTCTAAGGGGTATTTGACGGGTACGGTTTAGGAGTTAGGTTAGGGTTTTAGGGTAGGTTTCTTCTTGGAGAGATTTGTAAGGTTTCTTATCAGGAAGTAAACGGCGGGTTTCTTTTTGGTGTTTCCACCATGCTGTTAGGGAATATTGTGATGGGTGGAACTTTTAGTTTTACGGGCCTTCTTTATGGTTATAGGTTCAATGGGTTTTTATGAGGGAGGTTTGTGTAGGGGTTCAAATATTCATCGCTATTAAGGGTTACGTCATTTAAGGTTATAAAAGAGTGTGAAAGATAACAGGGATTTTTTACATCATATATATTACCTTGACTACATAATTAATTAAACGGGAGATTATAATTCAAACCAAACTTTGTGCCGCTTTTTTATCTATCGCAAAATCGGGGGAACTTATACTTTTATAATATATACCTATATGTTTTAATTCAATTTATATTTGACTATGTGATAGTTTATTCGGTTTTAAATAATCGTATAAGTGTATTTTATATTGTGATTTTATTTTCTATTTACTCGATTCAATACATCATAATATTATCATCACGGAGCGTGAATAATATATAATATTCCTATCGTAAGGTTATTTGGGTTTTTATTTTATTGGCCTTATCTAAATATTTACCCCCCCGCCCCAAAAAAAAATTTATTTTATAGTTGGAGTGAAAATTATTTATTTTATTTCATGGAATACTTATAAATTTATTTAATTTTTCTTTTAATAATGTTTTAACTTTATTTTTATATAAACGTATATAAAATAAAATAAAATTCGATACAAACTATATATATATATTTCTTATTGTGATAAGACAAAAGTTAGTATTATTTTAGTTTAAAAAAAGAAGAGTGAATTTTGTGTACAGAGTATAGCCTCTCGAAAAAGCATAACTCGAAAAAATGATTATTTTTCAAAGAGCAAAATGAATACTCTTTCTCACACTCTATCGCTGAAAATTAGCCGATTTATGATTAATTGGGCGCCAAAGTGAAAGACGTATCAATTATAAACTATGTCCTAACGTGGAGAATTTTTTTTACCATTTTAAACTTCTTTGGTGGACCATAATTTATATTTTTATTTTCTATATACGTCTCAATAATATAAAAGTGCACGTTCTTGTATCATGATCCTATAACTAGTGAAATTTTCTATTGTATTTGTTCAGGTGCAATATAAAAAAAAAATGTATATTTATATATTTCACCTATTACGGATTATTTCTACCTTAAATATAATTCACTTTTATTTTATTTATACAGGTGAATTATATTTATAAATAATAAGTGAAAAATTTCGGTTGTGAGGTATTTATTATCTCATATTTTATTTTTACACATTAATTAATTATTGATTGATAGGTATCGTTAACTTTTGTTTTTTTGGTTCTTTTTTTAAATATTAGCCGGTAAATCGTAGAAAATTCCATTTGCGATTCATGCTTGGTTGAAATAATAATTTAGATGATATTCCTCACAAAAGAAAAAGAGTCTGCTTTTTAAGAAAACAGCCGAACATATATATATTTACTACGTTTGAATAGACTTTAATATTGGGGGTCAGGGGATATAATAATAGGGTGAAGAACTCCGTGGAGATTTTTACCATATTTGTGAATAGTTTATTTATTTGTAAGTTTGATTTTTATTTTTTATATTTTTATATGTACCAATAATATAAATAAATGCCTATAATATAATCAATATATGATAACACAAATTTATTTACTTTTTATCTATTTATTTTTTAAAAGATAAATTAAAGTATTTTTATTTTACCTTTATAATAAAGTTTTAAATATTTTTCTACTATATACGTAATTAAGAGGAGAAAAATAAGTTTATAGATAAAAATTGATAATATCGTTTTGTTAAGTTTTACAGGGCATGTAATTATTCTGTCTGTAAACATTTCTATTATAATCTTTTACTATCGTATCTATTAACCTTGGAAAGTTTTGCGTCTTATCGGCTATTAATATATTATTTATTTGGTGGTTTATTTTAAATCATATTATATATACTGGAGATATATATAGCATACGTGAAGAAGGTAAGCATTATTTATTAAATAAGGGAACCACCACGGTGGGGAAATATTTATATTAGTCAGTGAGTGGGATAAATAATAAACTCAAAAACTATATATTTTCGTGTTGAGATCATTTGAGTTCTTATCAGTGAAGATAATTATTTTATTTACGCCTAAAGAATATTATTAATATACCTGTGTTTTGTGTACTATTGCATGTGTGGGTAGTGTAGATAGTGCGTTGTGTGTGTGCTAGTGAAGTGTGTGTGTTTTAGTCGTGTTTCTAAGCGCGTGGTTGATGATGGTGTGTTGTGTATTTCTCTTTTCGTTGTCTAAAGCATACGCTCAACATTTGTTCGTTTTGCGTTGACGGGATTTTACGCGAGATCACTAAAAGTTTAATTTCGCGGCGCGTTTGCCTCTAACGACGTCGCTAGTATTTTATTCGGGCATAAGGCCTCAACATTCACTAAGACGGTTGAATTTGGAGGGATTAAAAAAATTTTAATATAGACAAACAGTCCCCATTTTTTAACCGCGAGCTAACGCACGCTTAGAATTTACAGCCAATCATCCATATTCCAACGACGGTGGCGCTGCAAGCGCGTCGATACTTTGTCGCGACGGGTATATAAACAAGATCGAGAGAACGACGACGCCTAGCATTGGGCGCTCGTGGTAATATTTATCTCTAGGATTTACCGGTAGCGGTGAATGGGTCGCGCTTGCTACGGCGCGCGTTACAACGCAAGATTAAGCTATATTTTACGAGACCCAAAGGGCATTTTAGTACCCTGTTGTTTATTCCGTTGTGACGTGCGGGAACTGTTTGATACTATACAGTTATTACGTCTTATATATAAATAGCTAAGTAGCTTCTTATAACACCATTTATATTAACAATTACATACTACTGATTCACGTGAGATAATATATATATCAAATTCGGGGTATATCTATTATATATAATAGTTAAATTATCCTATATATCTATTATTTATATTCTCATAGGGTTTTAACTAAATTATGGGTTTTTTTTCTTTAAAATAAATAATAGAAACAATATACTTCTATATGGGCATGCTCAGTAATTTTATTACGATTTGTAGAAAAATCAAATTGAACGCGGGTGGGGAATTATTTTTGGGCTAAAAAAAAACGAGAATTTTCTCAATGTGTTTACCCATCGAGTCCTCGGTGGATTTTTAAACGCCAAAAAAGGAAACCCTCGCGTGGAATATTCCATAATTTACCTCATCGTATAGTTTTCCTTAAAAAAGAACACTTTTTCTACGGTAAAATAAAAAATTCGTGTAAAAATTCTTATTTTCCATACGAAACACGGTTTTGTTAAAAAAAAAAAGAAACGATTCTCGCCCGCCTTAAAACAAACCCCGCGTGGAGATTATTTGCGAAAAAACGAAAACCCCGCGTGAGATTTTCCATCGAGTCCTCAGTGAATTTTTATACGCCAAAGAATTAAAACCTTGAGTGGAAATTTCATTAATTTACCTCAACGTATTTCCTTACAAAAAAATCACTTTTTTTACGATAAAAAATAATATTTTTGTAAAATTCCTGTTCTTTCGTACGAAACTCGCGGTGTTGTTAAAAAAGAAACGATTCTCGCGCGCATTAAAACGAAATCGAGGTGGAAATTATTTTTGAAAAAACGAAAACCAAGCGTGAGGTTTCATTCGAGTCCTCGGGTGAATTTGTAACGGCACAAAAGGAAAACCTCACGTGGTAAAATTCCCCGGTTTAATCGACTTTCTAGTTTTTTTTCCCTCTAAAAGTTCACTTTTTTTTTAACGATGTAATAAAACATTCGCGTTATATTTCTGTTTTTCGTACGAAAAACTTGCGATTTTTTTAAACGAGAAACGATTTTCAACGCTCATTAAAACAAACCTTCGTGAAATATATTTGAGCATAAAAAAGATAAAATCTGGAGCGGTAAGATAAAAATCCCGTGATATTTAGTACAACGTGGCGGTTTATTGTTTAAAAACGAGAAACATCTCACGAATTGAAAACAAAACTCCACGTGAAAATATGACATGTAAACTCTTGATATGCTTCTTTTTTGTGTAACTTGAATCAAAAAAGACATAAAAAATACTTCACGGTGGATTAGATATATCAGACAAACTTTGACTCAATAAATATTTTTTATACTCGAATATAATATTATCACCATAGCTTTAACCAAATTTATTTATGAAGAATCATGATAACAATACAAGTGTTTCGCCCGTGCAAACATAACAATATATGTGGAATGATTCATTTGTATTAAATAATATTCCAACGCCAATTCATTTTGCTTCAGTCTTTCTCCTCACAACGCTTTCTAAGTAACGTTTCTTAGGAGGGTTTGCATTAAAGAAGGTTTTAAAAATCGGTCAATTTCTGCTTCTTCTCGCTCGCGAAGACGCAGATTGTCCATCGCCAACACCCAGGCTTTCAGGAAATTGTATTGATGTACGCCTAGGTCATTATGATTTAGCGTGACCATTCGTCCGAACTTGTCGATATATGTCGGCGGTGCGCTGATATGGTAAACGACACAATCTTCTCGCCCAGTTTGTCCACATTCTGTATACACCACCCCAAAACGATACGGATCGAATGTTCCCTCTAGTCCAACGTATAGCGTTTTGTTATCGAAGATCATATAAATGATTTCGTTGTCGCGCATTTCAACATCCATAAAGTCAAAGTCTTCTATATAATATATGGGACGAGCCTCGTGTTTTTTCAAACTAAATGCCAGTCTCCTCGACGACTTTCGTCCACACTTCTCAGATATATTTATTTTAAAACGGAGTCTTTTTCTCGTTAAATTATTGAGTAGCACTCCACCTTGGAAATAAGAGTATGCGCTTCTGCAAACTTCTCTCTTTTCAATTTCTTTGGCGGTGTCCGAGCCCAAGGTTGATTGAAGGAACAATATTAATATTACAATCGACAGGTTCGTCATTTTCGCGGAATTAACTAACTAATTGTTGGTGGGTCGGAATTGCAGGCGATGGAGGAATGGAAGAAAAGGTCGAAAGGTTTCGCCTTTATAAAGAAAAATTAGTCGGTGCGCTATTTCTTTTATAAAAAAAAATTTATTTACTAAAAAATAATTTTTAATTTACTATTTTTATAAAGTTTTTAATTTTAAAATCCAGTTTTATATCACAAAATTCCTTTTTCGTGAAGAAGTTTATTGAAATTGTTCGCGGGAGTTGGTTTAAGTTTCCGTCGAGCAAAATTCTTGAACCAATTTCAGGAGCGGTTTTTGGATTACGTTGTAAACTTGCGGTGGATAATAACGTTCTGGGTGGTCTATTCACGCTCTTCGGTACCGTTGTATTTTGCCTGCAATTTTTAAAGTTCGGAGCAATGAGGATAAATGGTGGGGAATTTTTCTCGCCGAAGTAGAGACCTGCGCTAACTAACGTTGATAATTTTTCTACTCTTCCGCTTTTGATTAGGTCGAACAGTCTAAGTGCGAAAATCTAAATTTTCACATACCCTGAAAAAACTCTGCGCTAATGGAATGAAAATTTATCTTTGCAGCAATCTCCGAGAAGTAAAACGTACGTTATTTCGGTGCTTGTCGTCGCGCGAGAATTTTCGTAATATGTACAAGAAAAAATAGTTAATTTTAAGTTTTAATGTTGTTCTTTTCATATATTCTTTTTTGTAATTTATTCTCCCACAAAATACCATTTTTAGATTATTACATCATTGTTTTTTTAGGTGACTAAATTAAAAAAAAATTAAAAAAAATAGTAGTAAATATTATTTTTGGTAATATGAATCTCGCGCAAAGCGAAAGCAGAAATAACGTTACTTTTTACTTCTGGGAAGATTAAAGAAAATAAATTTTCGTTTCCTTAAGCGAGCTTTTTTCGAGATAACCAAAAAAAATAATTATAATTATAGAAACAAAGTCTATAACAATAGAATTCAAGTACTCACATAAAAACTATATATTTTTCGACTTATATCAGTCCCGATCGAGCGATCTATACTGACGTCTAATCGTTTGACGCTGTTATAAGCTAACAAAATTGCAACTTGGAGCGTTCAGTCCGCTTTTCGATTCACGGTAGGCGACTCTATAATATAGTGACCGTTTCAGAGGGATATAAAAAACAACCTAACGTGCCTGGCTCACGCTTTTAGGGTGTAACTATATTACACCGGATATGTGACTCTTCGAAGGGATTGAAGATATAAGTCAACGTGTCTAAGTTGCGAAAATCTAAAAATTTCCAAGAAAGATACTTACAAGAAATTTTCTTAAGTGAAATATTTTTCATTTTCTTGCACTTAGACCTTCGACTTATTTCAGTTCCGCGATCGAGCGTACTATATGACGTATACATCGGTTTGACGATGCTTAAGCTTCACACTATATGACGTCTATACATCGGGTTAACGATAGTTTAACGGCTTAAGAAATATGGTATTTGAAAGCGGTTCATCCTGGTTCTTTTTATTCGTATAACTATCGTTGGACGCGATATTAATGACGTTTCGAATGGAACGCTATAATTCGAGAGGTCTAGCACGAAAGCACTTCGGAATCTTCTGACATCGTTTAACAGTAAATAAAAGAGCGAGAGAGCCTTCGGTTTCATCAGTTACCGACAGTACCAAGTCGAGTGCGGATACCTCCTCAGGTCTTCACCTTGATTGTTTTCGTGCTTCCTTCGCGCATTAAGTGGACGCATTTTATTTGGAACACCACCCTTGCGGCATTTCTTCTTTTTCATTGTTGAAAACACCGATTAGTATCTTGGCAAAGTACGGACGGGGGATTGGAATATTTCTTTCATATTTTTTCATCAGTTAAGATGGTTTTAATTTATCTATTAGTGTTGAAAATAAGTGATTATTAAAGATATAAATTTAAAAGTAAATATATAATATATATAATATATATATATATCTATATATAATATATATATATATATATATATAATATTATGATATCATTTCACGAGTAAAGAAAAGCAAATCTGCGTTAAAAAAAATTTAAAAACATTTATTATTATCAGCAATCGGATTTTAAAAATTTTGAAAGAACTAAATTTGTCAAAAAAAGATAAAAAGAAACATTAAAAATAATTATTATTTCTTAGTAATAAAATCCAAAAAAATTTTTTTTTTTTCCTTTTTTTAAATTAGATTCTTTTGGAAGCCATTCTTCTTTTGAAACCTCGGCGAATGAAGAAGTAATTGATTACACCGATTCATATCATTTATATATTAATAATTCTTATCGAAAAGTATAATATTTAGTAGCTCGATAATAAAAGCTCCGCTCTTTAGCAAACCAACTAGGTGGTAACTTCCTTCTCTGAACTTAAAATAGAAATGGCCCCGTCATTTGAAATAGGAAAACCAGTACGTTCACTCGTCAGAATTCCTGGGAGTGGTCAAGACAAAAGTTTGAAGCCCATATGTTTAGATGTAGCACAGATTAGCGCTTGCGTACAACCTTTAGGCGTCATCGTAAATTTTAATTTTGATTGCACTTCGATTCCGATTCAAAATGGATCTGTGAATGTTTTCCCCGATGCACTTCCCTCTAAAAGTTCAAACACCATAGGATCAAGAGGGGGATCGCATCGAACTAACGATCATCTTAACGAACGAGCAAATGGCAAGAGAGGCTATTTACTGAGAAGCGTTCATTTAACGCCTGCGGAACGACGAGAAAAAATGGAAAGATTGAAAAGATCTAAGCGAGCTCTTGAAGAAGAAAATGATAGACTCGCGTATAAAGTTAGGAAATTTAAAGAAATTATTTTGAGCAAATCGAAGTTAAATGAATTTTTGAAAGAACTAAAAAAAATGGAGGCGATGGAGCATGAGTCAAAGATCGTCGAGAGTCAAAAATCGTTAAGATGTTTTGCATAGTGTCTCAGGAGAAATTTTTTTCTTCAATCCCATATTTTGAGATACTGTAAAACTTTCCGATTAGTGTCAAATTTGTTTAACATATATACGTATATCAGATATGTCATTAAATAAATGTACATAATCTACTGTTTTTTCATTTTAGTGTTTTAAAAGGTCTGAAAGATTGAAAAAAGGTTGATGAACGTTAATCTTTTTTTTATATAATTTTTTTTTATTTTTGGTTTTGTATTTTTAATTATCCACCCCTAAATAAATTACTTTTTAAAAACGAAGGCTTTTAAACGCTAAAATATTATTTCTTGAAAAAAAATCTATATCCAGGGTCCAATTTTTACTTTTCGATACTAAGAATTTTTTTTTCAAAATCGTGAATGACAAGAGTTACAGATGTCCCATTCAATGGCGAAAGAAATTTGTAATAAGAAGGAGTGGCGTAACAGATCCATTAAAAAACGATAATTTAAAAAAAATATTTTAAAAAAATTTATATCGGGAATTAAGATAAAAAAAATTGTTATTTCCTATTCATTTTTCGAGATATAAACCGCGCATCGCACGTGGTAGAGGACTGGTGTCTGCAAACTCGTCATCTAGACAGCAACGTAATCCGAAGAGATTATAAATTTCCCGACCGATAATGGAAGTTGATGATAGCCAACCTCGGCGGTCTAAAACGTTTATATATCCAGACTTCGAATTTTTGTTCGAAGAATAAAGAAAAAATATTTACCTTTATAGATTGGCCCGTATCTTTCATTTCTCCTGAAGAACTGGCGAAAGATGGTTTTTTTTTACTTACGAAAGGAAGACCAATGCGCGTGTACATTTTGCAAGTGTATTATCGATCATTGGGTACAAGGAGATACTCCGAAAAGAGAGCATTTATACAAAAGTCCCAATTGTCCATTCGCTCGAGGAGAAAGAACTGAAAACATTCCAATAGAAAAAAGAAATCATTTTTGCACAAATTTTTCGGCAAATGCCGATAGCAACGTGTCAAACAGCGGCATCGATGTGTACGGTTTAGGAAGAAGGGCCGCACACATCGCGGAGCCAGAAAATTGCGATAGTTTAAACATTTTAATTAATTCCTCGAAAACGAAAATTTCGATGGTGAGTCTCGGCCCTCGTCCGTATTTGGGACCCCGAGCCAAGGAATTCGCGAAGTGGGAAATCCGATTACAGTCCTTCAAGGGTTGGCCTAATAGGGTTAAGCAAACTCCGTGGAAATTAGCGGATGCAGGATTTTATTATTATAATCTCAGCGATCACGTGAAGTGTTTCCATTGCGGCCTCGGACTCAGAAACTGGGAGGCGAACGACGACCCGTGGCAAGAACACGCTAAATGGTCCCCCGACTGCCTGCTTGTTACGTTTTCGAAAGGCAACAAACTCTCAAGCGGGACTCGAAGGGAAGATGCTGCATCTCGCGTGCCTTGGAGGGAGGGGTTGTTGTCGAATGCCGCAGCAAAAGCAGAAGCAGCAGCAGCAGAAACAGAAACAGAAGCTGAAGCTGCGGAAATAGAAATAGAAACAGATGCTGAAGCTGCGGAAACAGAAAGAGTAGTGAAAGCAGCAGCAGAAGCGGAGGCAGTTGAGGCAGAAGCAGCGGAATCAGTAGAGGCAGAGGGGGCAGAAGTAGAAGCGGCAGAAGCAGTACTGTCTTCAACGCCATCGTCGTGGTCTTCGTCATCGTCGTCGTCGTTGTCATCGTCGTGGTCATCGTCGTCGTCGTCGTCGTCTTCGTCGTTAAAATCTATCAATCGCAGACTGAAAAAAGGAATAAGAGACCATATAAAGCTCACCAAATTATTATTTGGCGATTTTTCGAACAATATCTCGTCCACGGAAACCTTGAGTTTTGCGAAAGACACGCAATGCACAGTTTGTTTAGACAAGGGAGTGGAAATTACATTTTTTCCTTGTACTCACATGGTAACGTGCTCTTCTTGCGCACTCGCTCTCAACTTGTGTCCAATCTGTAAGAGGGTTATAGAGTACGCCTTGCAAATTACGCATTTCATTTAAAATCTTTCTAATTTCTTTTAAAAATTGGTGACTTGGAAAATCTTCATTCTTAGAACCTAAACCCGTATTATTTTTCCTGTTTCAATTTGGTTTATAGATGAAATATTTCTGAGGCAAAGTATCTTTATAATATTGTCCATTTAGAGAGAGAGTGTGCTTTTCTTCAATTTTATTATGATATAGTAACGTTTCATCAAGTCCCAATGAAGACACAACTTTAAGATATTCCTGAAAAAAATACGCGTTCGGGTATTTAGACCAAATTTACACCAAAATAACATCGGAACAGATTTAAAAATATAAAAAATAAATAAGACAATTAGAAAAAAATTATATTTTTATTACCTTTTTATTAAATCATCGTTGAAGAAAATCACGCATTTTGCACTTAGCAAATTACTAAATTTTTAATGTGTATTTGTAGCGAAATAAAGTTTCATCGTAGTTGGAGAAAATTGTCAAAAATCTTCTATTTTTTAAAAAACATTTTTAAAAGTAAGTGTGTTTTTATCATTGTTTCGAGAATGAAACTAATGTGCCATTTTTATTCGATTTCAATTGAATATTAATTAATAATTTACATCTCATTCAATGGTGAAAGAAATTTGTAATAAGAAGGAGTGGCGTGACTAATCCATTAGAAACGATGAATTAAAAAATTATTTTAAAAAAATTTTATATCGCGGAATTTAAAAGCAAAAAATTGTAATTTTTTTTCAGATATAAACCGCGCATCGTACGCGGTAGAGTACTGGTGTCTGCAAACCCGTCATCTAGACAGCATCAAAACCCGAAGAGATTATTATAAATTTTCCGACGATGATGGAAGTTGATGATAGCCGACCTCGGCGACCTAAAACGTTTATATATCCAGACTTCGAATTTTTGTTCGAAGAAGAAAGACTATTTACCTTTATAGACTGGCCCGTATCATTCATTTCCCCCGAAGAACTGGCGAAAGAAGGTTTTTTTTACTTACGAAAGGAAGGCCATTGCGCGTGCACATTTTGCAAGCGTATTATCGATCATTGGGTACTAGGAGATACTCCGAAAAGAGAGCATTTAAACAAAAGTCCCAATTGTCCATTCGCTCGAGGAGAAAGAACTGAAAATATTCCAATAGAGAGAAGAAATCGTTTTTCCACAAATTTTTCGGCGAATGCCGATAGTACCGCGGTAACCAGCGGCATCGATTTGTGCGGTTTAGGAAGAAGGGCTGCAGAGAGCACGGAGCCAGAAAATAACGATAGTTTGAACATTTTAAGTAATTCCTCAAAAACGAAAATTTCGATGGTGAGACTCGGCCCTCGTCCGTATTTGGGACCCCAAGCCAGGGAATTCGCGATGCGAGAAATCCGATTACAGTCTTTCAAGGGTTGGCCTAATAGGGTTAAGCAAACTCCGTCGAAATTAGTGGATGCGGGATTTTATTATTATAAACTCAGCGATCACGTGAAGTGTTTCCATTGCGGCCTCGGACTCAGAAACTGGGAGGCGAACGACGATCCGTGGGAAGAACACGCTAAATGGTCCCCCGACTGCCTGTTCGTTTCGCTTTCGAAAGGCAACGAACTTTCAAACGGGACTCGAAAAAAAGATCCTGCTTCTGACGTGCCTTGGGGGGACGGGTCGTTATCGAATGCATCTGCAGAAGCAGCACAAATAGAAACACAAGCTGAAGATGCAGAAACAGAAAGAAGAACTGAAGCAGCAGAAACAGAAACACAAGCTGAAGTTGCAGAAAAAGAAATAGAAACGGAAACAGCAGAAGCTGCAGAAACAGAAGTGGAAGCGGAAGCATCAGAGGCAGCAGAAACAACAGAAGCAGCAGAAGTAGAAGCGGCAGCAGCAGGAGCAGAAGTACCACCCTCATTGCCGTCGTCGTTGTCGTCGTCGTCGTCGTGGTCAACGTTGTCTTCGTCGTCGTCGTCGTCGTCGTCGTCGTCGTCTTCGTCGTCATCGTCATCTTCGTCGTCGTCGTCGTTTTCGAATTCGTTGTTAACGTTAAAATTTCTCAGTCACAAACTAAAAAAAAATTTAAAAAGCCGAATAAAGAAAACCGAATACACATTTGAAGATTTTCGATATACGCTTTTTACTGTGCGACATCAACATTTGGGAAATAAAACGAGACCATCGACCACCGAGGATTGTTCCATTCCAGTAACGCTCATTGATCAGAGGAGCGCGAATACCAAGATGACAGCTGCTGAAAGCACGAATCGTAATGAAAATGCTAATGATGTTTCTTCTCTATCGATTACCACGGACGCAGCCGAACGAGAACTCATCGAGGGTCGTATCAACAAATGCCATCTACCTATTATAGATGATCTCGTGCAATCGAATATCGAAGAAGCTACACCCGTCTCTGAGGCGAACAATGTCTCGTCCACGGAAAACCAGAGTATTACGAGAGGCATGCTTTGCACAGTTTGTTTAGACAAGGGAAAGGAAATTACATTTTTACCTTGTACTCACATGGCAACCTGCTCTTCTTGCGCACTCGCTCTCAAGTCGTGTCCAATCTGTAGGACGGTTATAAAGTACGCCTTCAAATCGATCATTTCATGAAAAACTTTGTAGGTGTTTAAAAATATTCCAAATTAAATTTTTATAGCTTATATTACCCTTTTTATTTTTCCTGTTTCAATTTGTATATTAATGAATTTTTGAGGCAATATAAAATCTTAAATATTATTTTACTAAAAAAAATTCTCTCTTTAATCTATTTTATTATGATATAGTAACGTTTCATCAAGTCCAATTAAGACACAACCTTAAGATATTCCCAAAAAAAATTACGCGTTCGGGTATTTAAACGTCGAAGTTACGACAAATACAACATCGGAACAGATGAAATGTCCCTAAATTATTTTCATTTTCTAGTGAAATTTAAAAATATAAATAAAAAAACAATTAGAAAAAATTATATTTTTATTACAATTTTTATTAAATTATTGTTGACGAAAATCACGCATTTCGCACTTTGTAAATTACTGAATTTTTAAATAATATATATATATGTACCAAAATAAAATTTCATCGTAGTTGAAGCCGATTGTCAAAAATCTTCTATTTTTTTAAATACATTTTTATCATCGTTTCGAGAATAAAACTAATGTCGCATTTTATACGATTTCGATTGAATATTAATAATTTGCGTCCCATTTTTTAATTTTGTTTAGTTCAACGACGAAAGAAATTTGTCATAAGGAGGAGTTGAGTGACTAATCCATTAGAAACGATAAATTAAAAAAAATATATATATATATATATATATATTTAAAAAAAATTATATCGCGAAATTTAAAACCAAAAAATTTAATTTTCTATTCAGTTTTTGAGATATAAACCGCGCATCGTACGCGGTAGAGCACTGGTGTCTGCAAACCCATCATCTAGGCAACATCTAAATCTGAAGACATTATAAATTTCGAGACCGATGATGCAAGTGTATGATAGCCAACCTCGGCGGTCTAAAACGTTTAAATATCCAGACTCCGAATTTTTGTACGAAGAAGAAAGGCTATTCACCTTCGTAGATTGGCCCGTATCTTTCATTTCTCCCGAAGAGCTAGCGAAGGAGGGTTTTTTTTACTTGCGGAATGAAGACCTTTGCGCGTGCGTATTTTGCAAGAATATTATTGGCGATTGGATAAAAGGAGATACCCCGAAAGGAGAACATTTAGACAAAAGTCCAAATTGCCCATTCGCTCGAGGAGAAAAAACTGAAAATATTCCAATAGAGAGAAGAAATCGTTTTTCCACAAATTTTTCGGCGAATGTCGGTAGCAGCGCGTCAACCAACGGCATAGACGCGAGTGGTTTAGGGAGAAGAGAACCAAAAAGCGCGCCGTCACAATTTTACGAGAGTTTAAATATATCCACTAATTCTGCGGATGAAAAAATTTCGATGGCGAGTCTCGGCCTTCGTCCTTATTCTGGACCCCTATTCGAGGAATACGCGATACGAGAAACCCGTTTAAAGTCCTTCAAGGGTTGGCCTAATAGGGTTAAGCAGACTCGGGAAAAATTAGCGGATGCGGGATTTGTGTATTATAAACTTAGCGATCACGTGGTTTGTTTCTATTGCGGTCTCGGACTCAGAAACTGGGAGGCAAACGACGACCCGTGGGAAGAACACGCTAAATGGTCCCCCGACTGCATGTTTGTTTTTTTTTCGAAAGGCACCAAACTTTCGGATGGAACTCGAAATAAAGATCCTGCTTCTCGTGTAGCTTGGAAGGACGGATCTTTGTCGAATGCAGCAGCAGCAGCAGCAGCAGCAGCAGCAGCAGCAGCAGAAGCAGCAGAAGATGCAGAAGCAGCAGCAGCGGAAGCAGAAGCGGCAGAAACAGGAGCAGCGGTACCATCCTCATTGCCGTCGGCATCATGGTGGGGACTGACACGATTAATGTATTTTGCAAGAATAAAAAAATGCATGAAAAGCGAAATGAGGCAAGGCGAACAAATAACTGACGGTTATCTGCATACGATTTATTGTGTACGACAACATTTGGGAAATGAAACAGGGCCATCGACTACCAAAGATCGTTCCAACCCAGTAGCGCTAAGTGATCCGAGTGTGAGTACCACTATAACAGCTGCTGAAAGCACGAATCGTAATGAAAATGCTAATGATGTTTCTTCTGTATCGGACGAAGCTGAACGAGAAACCATTGAGAGTCGTATCAGCCAAAGAACGTTAAACGAACCGAGTACGAGCGCGATAACCGCAGATGACAGCGCGCAGATTTCTTTTTAGTATTTTATAATAAAAGTTATTTTTTTTCCTTTTATATTTTTCCTTAGTATTAGATAAAAGGTGATTTCATAATCTTGATCCACTCAAGAAATAAGCTTAATAAAAATAGGGTAGCTGAGCTTGCTTCATCGTCATCATGTTTATAGCCACTGACGGATCTTTCGCTCGAGGAAAAGAGACTGAATAATAATAAATCGTGTCCCATTTTCGATTTTGTTTAGTTCAATCACGGGAAGAAATTTATAATAAAGTAGGGGATACACGATTAATCCATTAGGTATAATAATAAATTTAAAAAATACTTTAAAATATAGTATAATTTAAAAGTATAAGAAAGTGATTTTTCTATTCATTTCTTTAAATTGGGAGCCGCTTATATAAACCGCGCATCAAACGCCCTAGGACACTAGTGTCTGCAAACCCGTCGTCTAGAAAGTATCTACATCCGAAGAGATTATAAATTTTCTTACAGATGACGCAAGTTGACGATAGCCGACCTCGGCGGTCTAAAACTTTTACATGGCCGCAGTCCGATTTTTTGTTCGAAGAAGAAAGACTATTTACCTTTGTAGATTGGCCCTTATCTTTCATTTCTCCCGAAGAACTGGCGAAAGAGGGATTTATGTATCGTTATTTTCAATAAAAAATTATTTTCTAGCCTTTATTTTAACAACATCCCGGGCTTTAAAAAGGCGTCGTACTGTTTATCCGTGAAGCTCTTTTTATAGCCAAACGATGTCCCAAAGGCGTCTCGCAAATACGTTCCGGGGTGTAAAATTAACCGCTCAATTTCCTTTCGCCCTCTGCTCGTTTTCAAAATTTCGCTATCGCCGTTAAAATAAACGAGCTTTCCTATTTGTCTCGGAGAAATTTCGTAAACGCCTCTAAGCAACTGTCTGCGATCGTTGGCTCGATCAGAACTCTGGACTATGAAATAATTGCAGGTCGCGTAGACCACTATCACGAGTAACCACAGGGAAACGAACGTTAGCCAACGAGGGTACTCGATCATTATTATTATTATTATTATTATTATTATTATTATTATTATTATTTATTTTTATTTTTATTATTATTATTATATTATCATAGTTAATATATTATTATCAATATGAGCAATATGTTTTTTTTATATTTAATTAATAAAAATCTGAATTTTTAAATAAAATATTAATACTCGAAAAGAAGACACGTAAAAAATTTTGCCAAAATATCATCCAGTCCATAGGCAGCTCTGACTACTACGAAAAAGAGCAAATTGAAGTAAAGAATCCTCAATTAAGGCAGCATAATGTCGCGACAAGGTTTTACGAAGAAGGCGATCGTCGTCTTCTCAATAGACGCGCTGTTTCTACTTTTTGCGATCGCTCCAGTTTTCATTTTCGAATTCGCTATCGAACCTCGTCAACAAGGATTCTTCTGTGACGATAATTCGATCAGATACCCTTACGAAGATCCGATAGTTCCGACCTCGTATCTGCTCGTCTTTTTTATAAGCGTGCCGATTATCATGATTTCAATTCTGGAGTACGCGAGAATGGTAAAGGACGAAACTTTTACGACGTCGAGGTGGTTACGTTCTCTCTACGAGGTTTTAAAAGTGTTCGTCTTTGGATTCGGGCTATCCGTTTTAACGGTAGAAGTCTTCAAATTTACACTAGGAGCATTACGACCCCATTTCTTGAACCTTTGCGACCCGAAAAACGAGTGCTCGCAGAAGAATCATTATATTATCGGGAGCGATGTTTGCACCAAGAGCGTCAACGAAAACATCAACGAATTAGTGAAAAAAGCGAGACTCTCGTTTGTATCGGCGCACGCCTCGGTGTCGGCGTTCAGTTCATCTTTCGCGATTTTTTACCTACAATACAATACCAAGATCGAAAAGGAGCACGTTCTAATCAAACCCTTTATCCAATACGTTTGGTTTATTTTAGCAGTGGCCGTTTCGATATCTCGCGTCGCCGATCACCATCATCACTGGTCCGACGTAATAGCCGGTTTTATCCGACGTAATAGCCGGTTTTATAAACGGGGTCCTATTTTCTGCCTTTTCCAGTTTCGCGATACTAAAATTTCACAGCCGCACCTACCGCCAGGAAACGAGAAGCCCAAAAAAAGAAGAAGAAAAAGAAGAAGAAGAAGAAAGAGAAGCTAATTGGCGGGCGAGCAAAAAATCGAGAAAAATCAGCTTCGAAGCTACGAGTATGCTAAAGAATAACAACGAGTTTTGCCCTAAAGGCGAGGCGGAAATTTTTAGATATTCGCCGTGCCCACCACCACCAGAGTGTACTTTTATTAATGAGACTCGTCCCTCTTCAACACCAATTTGAGTTATCGTGTAGCCAGAATCCTTGATCAGTTCGATATTCGTCTTGATTAAGAGATCTGGGACTCTTACAAACCTACCTACCCTTAATAACCTAGCAAAATATATATTTAATGGCCCTTTTGGAAAATGTTATTAAAGAACGTGTTAATAAAAACTATTGAACAAACAAATTGACGTTCGAATCTTGTTATATTTAATAAAAATTGAATTTGTAACTATATATTTTAAATAATAAAAAAATAATAAACCAACTAATTTTTTCTTTATTAAACGGAAACCATCTCACCTTTTTTTTAATTTCTCGACCTAGTTCAAACAAGACACGACCAGAAAAAATAGTTCAACGGAAATGACGAAACTATTGTTTTTAATATTATCGACGACGATTTTGATCGTTCTATCGACTTCGGCAGGCCCAGATGCCCCCAAAAACGAAACTGAAAGAAAAGAAGTTTGTGTTAGGTCATACCCGTCATTTGACTTTGAAAGTCGTTTTATAAATTTGACTAGAGAAAATTTCCAACTCACGAGAACTATATCCGAGGAGTGTAAACGTAAGACGTCGAGACTGAATTTCTATTTCAAAAAATACAACGATCTAAAAAATAAGTCGGAGGGATTTTTAAAAAAAGTGAGATTTTTTCATTTTAAGATAGGCAAGAATGAAATATATTATGTGAAGTTCATTAACCAATCGTTGTATTTTGGAATAGAAGGATTGCCATATCAAATGTATTTCGGAATGGTGTACAAGAAATGTTGGGACGCTGGACATAAGATTGGAGACTCTCGGACTGTGTGTAGGGTCACCAAAGTCTTAGAACCGACCAATTTGCGTTTTGCCGAAATGTATGATCGATTCGGTTTGGATATAAAACACTATTACAGGGTTACTAATAATTCCATAGCAAAATACGAATTCAATGGTATTAGAGTTAAAGGAAGATGCGTGGACATCTGCGTCATCGCAAGCGAGAAAGATGCAAAATCACAGCTTTCCTGTTTTCTCTATAACAACCCCCTCCAGGAAAATGTTAATAGAGACCGTGTTAATAAAGACGATTGAATAAACAAATGACGTTTTTGTCTTAAGATTAAATATTGAATTTGTATCTATAAGATAAATAATACACACGATGTATGGGCGATAAAAATAAATTTGTATAAAAACGCTTACCTTTTCTATTTTCCTCAAGGGTAATAATCTATTTATCATTATCGTTCATTAAAAAAAATCAACCTTCATTTCTTAATAATCTTATTATTATTATCATCTGTTTGAAAATATTTTCCTGGAATTCGGATGTAGATCTTCGAATTATATTAGCTCCAAAGAATCGTCACCATATGACGTCATAATCGGTTTAGCGATAGCTTAAGCTTAATAATTCAAAATTACTTTTTATAGTGTTCTTTTTAACAACCCCTGTGGGAAAATGTTATTAAAAGTGTTTTTTTAAAAATGAAGCAATAAACTTTTCGTTCGAATATTATTTATAATTAAATGGACTTTTTTTTTACTTTTAAGATAAATGTTATTATATATCGAAACGCGTGAGAGAATAAAAAAAATTATATAAAAAGCGCGTCCAGCTTTTATTTTTCCCCAAACCTAATACAAACCCGACTGTCGATCGGACGCAAGGTGTATTTTTATCCTCGTACTAAAAAATGAAGAGATCGACGGGGATTTCTTTTTTAATAGTATTATTATTATTATTACGCTTCGGATCACTCTCTCTGACGAACACGACTTCTAATTCTAAAAATATGAGAGATGAACTTTGCATTCGATCCTTCGTAACGTTCGAATTTTTTCTTCCCATAATTAACTTGACGGGAGGGGAAATTAGGGCTCATAAACCGCCATTTGATCTTTGCGAAAACGACTTTTCGAACGTTACGATAAAGGTCATGATGATGAGAGAATCGAAAAATTTTGTTGAAAAAGGAGAATTTAATATCGGCGAAATATCACCGTTTCATCACTACGTGATCAGCTACGAAATAGATCCCATATCAGCATCGCGAACGGCGAAACCGATTTTGAACATGGTTGGGAACAAATGCGAACCTGAAAAAAAAGACAATTGCGAAATTTTAAAAGAACATAGAACTTCATTGGAACATAACTCGTCTGTAGGACTGAAAATTATTGGAACTTGCGTAAAAATGTGCATCAAAGTCGACACGGAAGAATCGAAAGATTTCGCCAATTGCTTCCTCTTCGGAGAGTCCCTTTTCACGTTTTTAAAAAATTTCAGAGGATATAAGAAATTCAACAGCTCGGAAAATACCACCCGATCTTTAAAAAATGTTCTTCCACGAATTAAACTCTTTTCTCAATAAAGATCTCGTAAAATTTTTACTGGTTAATACGGCGAATAACGTAGGTGTTAGCGCAATCGCACAAGGACTTTTTTCCTACGCCTTGTTTCGAATATTTACGAGATTTCTAGAAAAGAGAATGAAATCATTAAAAGAAACTAGTCAAATAGGCGGCGGCGGCGGCGGTGGTGCTGAAAACCAGACGAAAGTGAAAGAAACGTATAGCGTTCCCTTTTCTCTACCGCCATATTATGCTAATCAAGCCGTCGGATCCTCGATCTCGGGCCCGATTTACGCCGCCATTGACAAAGGAAGGAAAAATAAACCTTTTTTCGGAATAGTAGAAGAAGGAAGAGAGAGAGAAGGATTCGCGAACTCGGTGATGACGATGACCGCATTTACCGATCGCGATAACGAAAATCACTACTTAGATATGAAAAGTAGTTCTTTGAAAGAAGCGATGTTGTCGAATATTCAGTTTCCAGCGGCGACGGCGACGACGACATCCGGCCCGCCTCTCCCACCTCCGAATCTTCCTCCTCCTCCTCCTCCTTCCCATCTTCCCGACGTTTCCGATAATGTTCGACCTACGCGCGTTTTCCAATCGGAAGACGATAGCGATTATTCAGAGATACATTTGCCCGTAGGAAAAGACAACGACTACGAATCAGACGACAATCTATCCACGGCATCCACTTCATTCGAATTCGAAAATCAAATCGACAATACCTCGAATACGTTACATTCGGCGTACCAAGCGTCGACGACCTCCGTTGACAGATCTATCGGCCTCGTCCCCTCCGCAACTGCGAGATCGGTCGAGGTAAAACGGAAAAAAGGGAGGTTAACAGAAAACTCGCAACATCAGCAACGAGAAAATAACAACAAAGTCAACCGCCGCAATCATTTAACAAGAAATCGACCGAAGCAGCAGCAGCAGCAGCAGCAGCAAATTCGAAGGCGGACGCCAACACCCCCGAGACAGCCTCATAATACATGCGTCTAAATCTTTTTGAAGGCAATGACACGAACGAGCTTAAATGCACGTAAACATACATATATATAATAATTTCTTTAATTTCGATCGATGTTACGGTTATGTTCTAATCGCCATTCGCGTTTACCTAAACGCATAAAATTTTTAAAAATGTATTCATATATTTTATTCAATATTGCGTTTTAATTATTGTTATTTTATAAACTGTTTTATGTAGTTATTTTCTTATATACTGTATAAATAAAAAATTAAAATATGTAAATTTTTTTAATACAAACACCTATATATATATACTCACGTATTAGATCAAACTTCATTCTCGACCACCTTCCTCGAGTACAAAAAGGCTGTTCGTTAAAAGGCTAGCCTAAGGATAGAAAAAAAACTACCGATTAAAGATGAAGCATTCGGAATTATTTTTAACCGTGCTTATTATAAATTTCGCCGTGCTCCTTCATCGAGCGACGCCCGACGACTCGGAACGTCTTTGCAGAAATGTAGGAGGAAGGCGACACGACGAATTTTTCAACTTGCAAGATAAAACGAGAGGTTCGTTTTCCATCGAAGAGCAAAGCGTGGATCGGGAATGCGAGAAGCCGATCGAAAACTTTTTTGAAATACATCGCTTAACGACGCCGAGCAATTTGGAATCTTGCCCAAAAAACGGAGAATTTTTCCGCGTTAATGATATTACGCACAAATTCATCCGAGTCCAGTTTCAACAAAATATAAAGCTGAAATACGCAGTGAACGACGACTACCGTCGCAAATTTAGGTTCAACGTGATTTCCAAGGATGGTGAAATTTATTCTTTCGCGCAACCGATCGACGAGAATTCGACGTTTTGCGGCGTTTACTTTTCGCTCGAATGCGCCAGAATATGCGAGATCGTTAACGAGGAGGACGACGACGCTTTCTCGGATTGTTCATGGTTTACGCCTTTAGAGTATATGGAAGGCGTTGATATGGCGGAAGACAAAATCAAATACCTTTGGAAGAAAAACGCGATGTTTAAAACGACGATTAAATTTTCCGCGCAAGCGACAATTTTTGTTATAGTCGTGGTTTTTATTACAAAATGCTTTAAACTATTACTAGCCAATCTACGCTATATATTTAAACCAGAACTATCATCGGAATACGCTAATGCCCCGCTACCGCAAGCCAGACCCGTTGTCGCCGTCACCCCCACTGCTAGATCTACCGAAGAAGAGCCCCAAGGTCGAGGAAACGACAGCAACTACGATAATAACGATAATTACGAGGCCAATATTACTGGAATTCAATCGAATGGTCGAATTCGAAACCGGACCGTAACAATAATTTTAGAAAACATTTAAAAAATAATAGTTCTTCATATTTTCAAAAAAAAAAAATATTTTTCGATTCTGTATTTCCTTTGTTAACTATAAGCTATTTATTTACATTGCATGAATAAAACATTTTTAAAAAATAATCTTTTATTTTTTAATAAATACCTATATAACAATTTTATTACTCGACACACTAATTTCAAATACAAAGAAAAACTCTATCGCGATACACTGACGGAAAACCGGAGGACGTTTCGCTTTCAGCATGAAGATCCACAGTTTATTTTTGTTCCTACTACCACTCGTCGTTAACCTCACTCGAGCAACGCTCTTGAAACAACGCTGCAAAGATATAGAGGAGAGAGGATACCAATTTTTCGACTCGCCCACTGGCTCGTTTTCCGTCAAGAGGCTAAATACGGACGTCGGTGGCGAAAAAATAATAGGAGGTTTTATTAGAATACGTCCGCTATGCGCATCAATGGATTTAAAAACCTGTCCTCATTCTGGGCAAACGTTAAAATTGGACGAGGACAACCGCTACGAATTTAATGAAATCCTCTTCGATGACTCTGTAGAGGTGAAATACGAGCTGAACGAAGAACGCAAATTCGTATACAGAGCTTTTTTTAGCGACTCCAGATACAAAAATTTCACAGTTCCTATTTATAAGAATTCCAATTATTGCGGCTTATATATTTCCACCCAGAACGTGAGAATATGCGATCTACTCGATGATGGCACCCATCTGTTTATAGATACTCTTAAATATTTTATAATTTTACATCATTCAATAATCGTGGGAGTTATGATTTATTATTTATGGTTAACATATCATAATAAGATTGTTTTTCGTCCCGTAGATGATCGTTTCGATATTCGTATCGCACTTCAAAAACGCCGTGCTAAAACGATCTCCCAACCGGATATACTGCCGCCTTCGTACGAGCTACTGTATCCCGACGGAGACAGAGGCGATCATGATATTCATCCGATATCCGCAAATCGAAATGGTCGGAATGTCGATCCGCTGCTACTTAGGCTTCCCCCATTGGATATACCGCCGCCCTCTGTCACCAAGCTACTCTCCTCCCTTTCTTCTTCTGATGGTAAAATATCGCATCGTCTCCCCCATCGGATGATCTATCGCGCCAGCTATACTTCCGCTATGGCTGAATTCCCGAGTTAATCAACAGTGAAGTAATGAGGAAATATATTCCCTTCAGGGTTACCTGAGAAAATAACAACATACAACAAACAACAACAACAACAAACAACAACAAATAAACACTCGCTAAACAACTAATTAAGTAAACTTGATTGTAGCTCCAATAATCGTTCAACCATATATATTATTCTAAGTAAAATATATAATAGCTAAAGGCTCTCATTAATCTCATAGATAAATATACTGAACCTCGATTCCCTTTCGAGAATCTTCATTTTCTATCTTACACATCCCCCGATTTTATAAAAAAATATTTTACTATAAACTAATATTAAAAACTTAGTCAATCAATCTGAAAGATTATCGTTAGTCTTCGATACGTAAAAATTATTTATTCACTATGTTATCCATCCTACGTAGTTAAAAATTAATCTCAATCATTAATATATATATTTTCTTTCTAATATTTTTATTTTGTGATTTATAATCCTCTTATTCCACTATATATAAAAAATTAGTTATTTAAAATTAATTTATAAATAAATAAGAATATAATACTCATATTATATCGTATATATTATATATATAATATACTATATTATTATATATATATTTAACTACTACACTCTATACTATCCCGAATTGACGCATAATTATATATCTCAAGCTCGAACGCTACTATGATTTAGGCGTGGTTCATTCATCGATCAAAGCGGAGGAATGAAACATTTACTCCATCAGCCTAATGATAGCTACCCTACGAATAGCTATTTTTGAACCTGTACTTTTCTTCTTAATACTTTAATTATATAAATTACGTAAGCCAGCCCTACCCGGTATAATCGAGTTATGACCAGAATTATATTAGTATTAGTGAATGATAGAGGATATTAACGTAATATTATATTTAAAATAATATTGATATAATTAAAACGTAGATAGTTTCGATATTATACGTGATTAAATGCTTCGTGTAGTAGCTATCAGTGGTAGTGCTAGCAACAAACCGAGACGCACAGTGGTAAAACTTAATTATTAATGTCCATTGTTCATATTCATTGAGCTCTCTGCGTGGTGGCATTCTAGAAACTCGGTGTTCCACATTGAAGAATTAAGTCTAGGAAGACTGGAAATTTTCGATCGAACACTATACAACACTACACAACTCTTGCCAAATTATAGTGAGGCTCCAGTCGATCTCGACACATTTGTAGAACCATCTAAGTTAACAGCCTCATAACTGTACAGGCAAGAACCACTAACTCTTTATTGACTTTGGCGCTGACGTTTCTGTTCCCGTCTCTCATTTATCTAAGAGACTCAGGTATTTCTTCGTGACATTTTTCTCGAGACGTTCGTCTCGTGAGAATACTCACTATGTGTTGTGGGAGATTGTTCTCGTTTTCCCTGGGATGGCCATGCACTGTCAGTATGTGTCGAAGCAGTTAACGCTCTCTGGTGGGAGTGATCTCTGAATCTTCTCTTGTTGGAAGGAGAGGTGGTACTTGTGCTGGCCGTTGTATGGTTAATTTACCATGGCTCTTGATGAAATGTAGATCTCTATTATATGTGGAGTTAGGTAGAAGAACGATCCACATGTGTTTCATAAAGTCTCTGCGTTCACTGAGGTCGTCTTCACTTCTTTCTCGGTCCAGCCTTCTCTCGCTTCTCTAGCTGATGATTGTTAGCTGAAGAGAGTTATACGACGCTCATTACTCAGACTGACAGCTCCGTTACCAACAGCTCTGGTTACACACGCTAATAATTCATATTATACACACGACAAAGCAGATACTAGAACGATTTCATGATTCAGCTTTAGTATATGAGATCAGAATCAAATTACGCCATGTGCAATTCGAATAGACACAAACTCTTGTCTCTGTACCTGTTTTATGATCGCATAGTAGTGCTTTGATGACTCGATATAGGAATAAATTTAATTCCTGAATCTCCTGATAGATCATCGTTGCAGGTATATAGGAGATTAGACCCACTAATTATGGTTTATCTGACTCATAAGAGTCGCCGCCTGTGTTTCACTGGTTGGACTTACATAGCTCTCTCGGCGTCAGTAGCTGCTCTATGAACACATCATTATCGGAAAAAGGGCTCTAGATTAATAAATAACTAGATATTAATATAATTTTGCGTTATATGCAACTAGAAATTATCGCATATATAAGCTGAATCTCTATTCGTATAATATAAGTTAATTAATCCTCGTTCACACTAATCTGTATACTCTACTTTATATAAGAGATATCGAGATACCCTTCTTAAACTTCATACATTATTAGAGGCTACTCCGACGGGGAATAGATATACAATCAACAAGCCTACCGTACGTATTATTAAAGACCTCCGTTCTCCACCTATCTCTCTCTAATAACATACTCCTAATTCACTCTCGCTCACGCTACCTATAATGATACTATCTTCCTCTATTCTAAAGACTCTTTCCGTCGTTATCATATCTTTGTATAAGACAAAAACTCATTTATAATTGACCATAGTTATTCGATTATTACCGGATCAAAAATACTTTCCACTACACTAAACTTTTACAACTATTACAGCTAATCGTATTTGCCTCAATTCCGCTACGGTGCCTTCCACTCGTTTCCTTTATCGTTCTCGCCACCCCTTATGGAGTAGAACGAATATTTCCCGTCATGAACGATAAGTCTATATAACACATATATATAAATTGCAAACTATTACCAACATAGATTTATAAAAATATTTAAAACTTAATTATTATCTGTTATTTTAATTACTACATTTTTAATTATAGTAAGGTAAAGAAGAATTATTTGTTATTTCTCTCTAAGTGTACTCCTCTCATATATATATGAGTTCAACTATAAGAATGTTAAAAATAAGCTACGATATATATAATATGTGGGAGTGTAGACGTGTGGATTCTGACCCTGCTTAGTTACTGTTGTACCGTCACTGCTGTCTGATTGCTGACTTAGATGCCGCTGCGATCTCTAGCTGCTATGTTATATACCTGATTATATATATATATATTAATATATATATATATATATTGCTATTGATGGAAAGTAATTGTAGCTACAATTTTACATAGATTTTTATATTTATACTAATTCTCTATTCAATTTTAATTTCTTTTATAAAATAATCTATATATTTATTAAATATATAAAATGTATGATTATATTTTTTTATATAGGAAAAATAATTAACATATTAACTTTATATTATTTTATATTAATAAAATATTATTATTAAATTAATAATTCAATAATATATAATAATAATAAATTAATAATTAATTATTATATAATCAATATAATTAAAATTATATCACTTTAATTTATCTCTGCAATTATATATAATCTCTATTTATAATTCAATTAAATTTCTTAATAATAAATAATAACATTAAAAAACATAATTATATTTTTGTTAACTTACATTAAGTTCATAATAATATATATACATTAATTATATACTTATATAACAGTAATATATATTATAAATAAAATGAAATAATAATACATAATTTATATTTGAGCAAATCACAGGAATAATATATTTTAAATTATAATTACATCAAATTAAAATAACACTGTGCTGTAAGTTAAAACGAATTTCCAAGTGGATTATTAAAAATAAATCTTCATGAAAATGATATCTCCTCAGCAGATCTTACGTATTATCTGACCACATATAGATGTGATAGAATTTCTCATCGCGCGAATCTGACTGAAAAATATTAATTGTTATTCTACTACATATAATTGTATACTTGATTTTACGAACTCCTCACCGCTCCCTTCTAAATTTATATATTATTCAATTAATAACTTTCTTATAGTTATAGTTTCGACATGTCTCGCTCCGATGATTTAGCTCTATTATTTAGATCGAGTATTCTCTGTGTATATTGTTATTTTCATTTGTAAGTGCGTAACTCAATGAATCAAATTTCACATAATGTTTAAATCAGAACATAAGATTTCTAATCAAATGAAGTAGGGATTAAGACTTTAAAGTCTCTGGGTAAATTAGTTATATCAAATTGGATATGGACTTTCTATAAACTCACTATCTTAGAGAGAAACCCTAATAATGATCTGGTGATGATGGATAATAGATATAATAATAACGTTCAATGGATGCTAATAAAATGTAAGCGAATTATAGTCGAGTTAAAAATACCAAAAACATGTGAGTGTCGAGCAAAAAGTCGCAGGCGTCGCGGCATTGAGGATTACCCCAGCATAGCTTGAGGATTGGCACGATCATCATCTGGCCCCGTAGTCCCACGAATAAATTACATTCGTGCACGTGCCTTCTTATCGTTTCCATCAGCGAAGCGAATAACCGAACTGGCGATATTTTGAACGATTTCAGTTTATCGCATATACCAATCGCGCAATATTTCTCCGAAATATCGTAAAACGCGAAGCCTTTCTTTTCTTTGCAATTTATCTTTTTGTCGATATAAGACGTAGTAAATGAAACGATAGGGCGGTATGATCCCCTCGCTGCCGGAATCTCTCGTTCAATTTTGACGGTATGGGTTTGCGCGCATTGGGAGTTCGAGCAATACATGTAGGCGGAATTAGGTTTTGTCATCTCGCACAAGGTTTTGAAAAAGGAGTACTGGCGAACGGCGAACGATAATTCCTCGGCGATCTCTGGACAACATCCTTGGAGTGTTTTCACAACCCCCCGTAGGTTTTCTTGACAACCTAACCCGATCGATGATATGAAACTTATACGAAAGCTAAAGTATACTTATCTCATCGCATCAGTATTTTGACATAATTAACTTCTAATATGATAATTAGTAAATACATTCAGTCAATCTATCACAAAGATAATATGTTCTTACTACTACGTTGTACTAGGTACACTAAGTAACTATTCCGACTCGTTTTCCCTAGCATAACTACTCACTCACTCACTACTAGCGAAATACTAGTGATTCAGCTCAATTAGAGTATATCTATTACTCACTGATGGACTGAGAGATAAATAACTCAGTGATCAGATTGTACAGGCTAAGTACAGACAGATAAAATACTACTACTACTACTACTACTACTACTACTACTACTGCTAATAATAATAATATAATAATAATAATAATAATTCAATAATACATAATAATAATAATAATGAGAGTACTCAGTATATAATAGATGTAAATATGAAAATATCATAACTTATAATCAGTTTCTTCCAGATATTCTGATTCAGTAGTTTTTATTTTGTACAGAATATATTAGAAGTGTGATTGGAACGATCATTATATCGTTGTTTTTATCGATCCGTACTTATCTCGACTGCATTGTCATAGCGTCCTAACTGTACGAATTGCTTCGTGTTGGCTCCGTTGTGGTGTAAAGATCTCTGAAAGCAAGATATCGCAGTTTGTAATCAGACTTTGGGCTTTTTTCCCCTGGATATCGTATGAGATATTGAGCTTTCCTTCTTCATATTGCTTGATCTCATTTATTTGCCTTATGCTCGTTATCAACATGGACACTGCCGGTGTAATGCTATCGCTCCTAACGCTCGCGCTTTTTGTAATATTTTAGGAATAGGAAGTAGGATTTAAAGTGAGTATCGGTTCAAATTGCAATTTGCTCAGGATCTTATTTCAAAGAGTATATTATGCGCGTGATATAAAATACATCAGTGAATATAAATAATGGATTCACTATATCTCACTCGACGATATATTCAGTCCCACTAATTTTAATTCGTTATATAGTCATAATAATAAAAAAGTATATCTTAACTTATATCCTCAGTAAATACTAACTAGAACATGAACCTCCATCGATCTCACTATCTCTCTCCTCACTCAGATAAATTACTTACAGTGATCTCAGTCACAACAATAGCATTATCTCGGAATTAATAATAATAAATTCGATTATAACTTAATCGAGATATATAAAATGATATTATAAATAATATAGAATATCGGTGAATTAATCTAATATAATTTATAATTATAATTCTTACGAACAGTAAGTGCGTACCTTTTCGATATAATTATTATATCCTAAGTCATTGCTTTACGTAAAATGTTTGCTCTCATTCGTACTCTTCATCATGGTGTAATTATAATTATATCTCGAGTATATAATTTTTTGTTAATTATAAGATTTAGTGAGAGTAGTCTATATATTATTCGAAATAAATATATAATAATGGCATACCTCATGAATACTATATTAAGATAAGAGATAAATACTAGTGATTAAAATATCGAATAATAATAATAATAATAATAATAATAATTGCAAAAGTATAAAGATATTTTAATGATTTTAAGTATCAAAATTCAGAATATAAATAAAAATATGGAAAATCGAAGCAGGCATTGCGTGGTAATAATAATTGGCTAATGCATGTACATTAAAACAGTCGTATGATGGTTAATGATCACAGCTTTGCATAAATAATTATCTGTTAAATCTCTCTTTATTCTAGCATTAAATATTTATTTAGAAAAGTTTGATTATAATTTGAATTGAGTTTTATTCAATACAAGTATTTAGATGTCGTTACAAAAATCAAATAGCTTCAATAGATCTCATTACGTTTACGCGTGAGATTAAAATCAGATACTATACAAGGTTGCTGTTTTCTTCATGTAATTAGACGAATTAGATACATTTATACTATGCACGCAATGCTAAAACCATAGATATCTCGCATAAGTTTTTATTTTATGGTTTGTTTGTCATGATAGATACTAAAATATAAGTATATCATGAATAGCAAAACTAGAGACTTGATTTTTAACGATAGAAATATGTTCGTATGATATTTGTCAATTAATTGTTATATATTATTAGATTCTGGTTTCGGACTCTCTCTATAAATTACAGATATATATTTATTTCAACTGTTCGAGTGTTAGTTCTCTTGCTCAGGTCGGTCTCTCGTGGATTTCATAGCAGCAGCTCTGTGTTTTTTTTCGTCGTCGTTCTGTTATGCGATCATCGTCGTCCAATGTTCTCTTTGACGAGGTTGAGGTCTCGCAGTCCCTGTCATCGTTAAGTGGATTGCGAAAATATTTTGGCACCTTATCTGTAATGGCCTGGTTGTTGTTGTTTATCGTTTCAACTTCCATCGTCATGGTCGTCAGTCACTATGTCGCACTTCCTTTTAATGGTCCTCAAAACATCGTCGACCTGAGGAGATTCGTTAAAATGACACAGGACGTAATTTTTTTTACGAAACAGAAATCCGAAGAGCACCATCCGTTCGGGGACTAGTTTCATGGCGTTGTCTTTACCCGCTAGGTAATCCCGGTCCGGCCTCACACCCCATAATACTCTACTTATATATTTTTCGATGAAATCGCAAACGTCTTGTTCGAGTTTTATATCGACGTCGAGATATCTAGCGTCCACTCGTCGACGCTTGAAATAAGGGCTCCTGATCGTCGAAAAAGTGCTGTCGGTATCCCCGTAAATATTCTGCAGGTTATCGACCAGCGAATTAGCGGCTCATTTTTATATTGCCGTACTCCTCCTCCTATCCCCTTGCTGATTTTTTTGAAGTTTTGAGATGATCCAAGAGTTGGACAAAAGTGATTAGAGAAACGCTTCGGTTTTCAATTGTTTTCGGCCGACGAATAAATAGTTGCGCGTAGGCCGAATTCGATGCTAGATCAGTTTGACGTTTGTTGTGTAGAAGCTCTAGGGAAATTATTAGACGTCAAACATAGCGGCTTCTCCTTTCGTTTGTTGAAGGGGGTAGAGGTGTTAGCTGTGTTGTGAATTTGTAAGTTTTCTCAGTTTCTTTCTCGTTATTCTCAGAATAATATATATATTTTTGATATATCGTGGAACTAATCACCCATCGTATATCTAAATCTGAAGCTCGAATCAAAATCCGCCAAATAAAATTACGTACGGCTCAACATAAATAGCTCCTTCGGTACATGAATTTTAATAAGTACATGAATGATTAGAACAATGCACATATTAGAGACTGACAAGCCTTATATCTGATATAAAGAGGACATGAATCCTTTAAGTATACAGTTGACAGCAGTTTTAGCGACATCGGCAGTTATTTTACGCTCCGTTAACGTAAAGTAGAGTGTTTCATATACAAAGCATCGTGATTGTTCATACATTTACCTAGATATTTCCCGTCGCATATTTATACGTGTGTCAAAAGATATATGCTCAGAGTATCTTTCGACATAATCTAGACAGTCACATTAATGATTTATCGTGAGTTATATATATCAATGTGACCTGAACACAGTCACATTGCTTACTCTCGGATATATATAAATCTCGCAATATTTTATGACTCCATTTAATATTTCTGAGTGCTGAGTCGAATTAAATACTCTGAGAGAGTGATGAACCATGATTATAATCTGTCGCGTAAAATTTTTAATTTTTCCATGTGCAGTTACAATTATATCACATATATACATCATCAAGTACTACTCGAATGAATCATCAACTCGAATAAATGAATAGATAAGTAGTGAAGTAGATATATAATTAATGTAATAAATACATTATTATATCCACGTCAATAATAGTATTGACACATTGCGCGTTAATACTCAATTCAGCTAGCACACATAAATCCTATTTCCTCATTAATACCTGTCTCTCACGTGAAATGAGATGAGCATATCAGTAAGTAGCTCCAACTGATCGTAAAATGAGCCAGTTACTCTGTATTTTAACTCAGTAATAAGATCCAATACTCATCTACGTGGTTAATAATTATTATTCATCAATCGTAATATACTCACAGTGCTAATAATAAAAATAATTTGTAGGAGTATTAACTCACATAATAAATATCTCTCAATCGTAATTCAGTTAAAATTCGCTAGCTATTAGATAGCAAATTTTCAAGTACGTCGAATAGATACATTTCAATGTTTCAATTTGATTTTTACGAACGCACATCGGTGGTGATTGGCGCCAGATACATAAAAGGACGTTGATTGAGTCTCCTCAGACTCGTGTTAGTTTTCAGATCTTTTTTCTCTCATTCCTTCCTCGTTAAGAGTTGAGATTAGTCTTCAGCATAGTCAACAGTGGCTAGTGTCCTCCTCGGTATCGTGATAATAACTGATTTGATCACTGCTATCGCCGATATCGTATCGAGATACTCACTATCACGATACCTGACTATGAATAACGTCGATAAAGGTCTGAGTAATATATATAATATTAAGTGAACATACAACTTATTCGGATCATTATATAGAGTGGATATATAGGGAGGCTAGAAATCTAACTATTATATCATCTACCTCCAGTAATTAGTCCAATTATTTGACATATATTAGTATCAGATTATGGGGTATATTATATGACCTAGCCCTTCGTATATTGATAACGAATTATAGTATTATTGTGTAGTTATCGATAAATATCCTCATGTGTATTTGATTATACTGTGAAATACTGGATTCCTTATTTATTATACGATTATTCACATCATTTCTCTAAATTTATCATAATAGGCTTTGCCAAAACAACAATAATATTAAATTCTTGCTCCTATCTAAGTAAATTGGGCTCAGACGCAGTTAATTTAATATTCCCTAGCACTCCATAGATAAGTTGCTCGTAACGTCTCATTCATTACTTCTCAAAAAAAAATATTGAAAACCAACTAGACAACGTCATTGAAAATGACGCTCAGGTGCTTCTCTTTGTGCCTTGGTGCTACACTGTCATTTATTGTAGCCCGCACAACCTCAATCGGAAGGTGCTTATCGCGCTCGTATAAACACGTTGGATTCTTCTGGGCCTACAGCTGTGTTCTTCTTACAATGGACAATACAATAGGCAGAAAACTTCAACCTCTGTGAATCAAGAGGCGATTATGCATGGATGACTACTGGCGTGGCTAGAGCCAAAGTATGCGTGCGGTCTCATTTTTAGAGAACGGAATCTTTTGGAATCCATTCCGCGTTCTTCGATGCTCGCTCACTATGACTGGCGGAATAGTAGGTGAGCCGTCTCTGCACTGTTGTTCTCTCAGCGTTAGCCTGTCAGTCTTATATTCTCTGTGTCTCCAAGTAGGTTCTCTCCAATTGGTTTCCATTCTGAAGAGAGTTGACGCAACACGTTTGTCGACGCACCTAAATATGTCTGGGTAAACTCTAGCTCTCCGATTTACTTTCGCATAAATACCAATAAGCTTTCATATTCGTAAACTTCAATATCAGAACTCTATTTTATTAGCTAATATTCGATAAAGAATAACTAATTAATTATTCCGGGAATTTTAATAGGGGTCTACTACACTATATTCAGAATCTGAAGAAAGCGATCGTAGTTTTTTTCGTTCGGGTTGAAAGAATATAACTACCCTCCTATATTGCCTAACATACATACCTCAGGCTCTCGAGCGTTTTTTACTTTTGCAAGTTTATGCTACTATACTACGCCACCGGTCGTCTCGAATTAAAAATCGTAATTATTGACAGGCATAACTCGGTAGGCGTGACTGATATACTGGATGATCTCGCCTTTATTTTCTGATAATGTCGGAGTTTTTCCATAGTGATGGAAAATACTATAGGATGGGGTTGCGCTCTGTTAATACTGATTTGCTAATCCCGCACATCACGCTCGATCGATACCCATTAGTGACATCTCTGTGTATTTATAATCCTACCTACTAATTATTTGGAAGATTATATAAGTGGTTTGAGAGATTTTAAGAGTAATTCAATAAATAAATCATTTAACTATGTGCTCGAGTACGAGACTAATGGCTAAACGAGGTTGCTTCTCACGCTCTCACAGTTAAATATCACATGATAAGACTACGCTGCGTCTATATCATCTCTCTTTATCTCTCGTGATATCTATAATTAGATTTTGCTACATTTGTGGCAAATAAGTCTCTTACTATGAACAAAAAATTGTTTTGGAAAATTTCTGGATATTCACCTGTGGCCCGCTGAGTTACGCCATGTATCTACTAGAATGATGTAGGATGGATGTTGATGATTATAATGTAATATGAATATAGTGATGTATTAGTAGAAAATTGTATCATGTCTCAGAATAATGTAATAGCATTGCATGATCGCAATTGAAATGATGTTGATGAATGAAATATTATTGCAATGAATGATATAAGCATTGTCTCGCAGCCGAAAGCTTTCCGGTCATATATGACGACACGTTGAGAGGAGGGATGGATCTCGCGCTCTTAATGGCTGATGCGACGAGCGAATATACGTAACACTTGCGGAGTATTAAGATATCCTCTATTTAACGAAAGATTCTTGGGGAAACGTGTAATTTGTCTGATAACTGATCTCGTGCCATAGCTATTACATGATCTCGGTATTTCAATCAATGGCGTCCATATTCCGTGTATATATTAGGTTATCATGAGTATATTTGTCGCAATAAACTGTAAGCCATCAATCTATATGGTACTGAATTATTCTTTCTAGCAATAGTGATATCTTGACTTCATTCCTCGCTGAACGAACATAATACGCTATTAATCCCTTAATAATCTAGTGTCTAGTACTTTAATATCTCGGTATATATTGTGATCGCGGGAGATTATGAAGGAGCCTATTGCCTTCATCACCGGATCCAATCTGAATCCACTGAAAATACCTGTATATGTTTTCGCAGTAACGAACTGGCACCTGCGAGCGCTCAAAACCATAACCACTCAAAAACGATGGTGTTTTTATAGAAGCATTGTTTTTCTATCGTCAAACAAAAGATAATATAAATAAAAAATTTTTTTATTATGGTCCTCTCGAACTCTATGTAATTTTTATCCCTTTATAAGATAGACTCTGTGTCCGCCGATATATAATCTCTTTAGATCTAAATGTGACAAGTATTTTTTTGTGTTTAATCATCAAATTACAGATGTGTTTTCGCGTGGCTTAGTTACGCTCTCTGAAATTCCTTTGGAAAGCTTGTATTTTTGAACTCGAAATATAGTAAAACAAATTTTGTACTTTTAGGTGTTGTTATAACTTTTTCTCGCTTCTCTCTCAAAAATATACAGTACAATCTTATTCTCGAAAATATTTAAAATATGGTATTTATAACTCCTCTTATATACAATAGAATAACATATTTTGCTTAATCGGTAATCTTTTGATAAACTATCTCTCGCATCAAAAAGAAAATAACCACATATTAGAAGAAGCACAGAGAGTATATAAATAATATGTAACTCTGCAATATCTCTCTAAATTTACTCGTAAGATATTTCTCTTATATTTGTAAATCAAGTTATTCATATTGAAATAGGGTGATAAAGTAATATTTTCGTTGTACACCCATCGGTATATATATATATACTCTGAAATTTCTTATATTCATGTTGATGATAATTAACTCGTAGTACTGATAAGGACCATACCACGGATTCTAAAGAACAACTGTTCCAAAATATGAAGACGTATATTGCATTATATGATTAAATAAATAAATCGTCAGTGGCGCTGTCCGGTTCTTTGACGACCGTTGAATTCAACATGTCTAGCATCTCAACCATTTTTCCGATAACGTGGTAGTTAAGGAGCTGAGAAAAAAAATAATTATGATTTTTAAAGTCCCACCTATTTAGTGATAGAATAATTAATCCGAGACGTCATATATATAAGGTATGAATGAGTAATATTTAATAAATGCCTCGTGTTAATGCACGTTTTCGATCGTTTTGGTAAGACAAAAAAGAATCAAAATCATTTTAGATACAAATAAACGTAATATATAATTATAGATATCTGTAGGTTAATTCTATAACGGTATTATAGGTTGCTCGATTGGCTTCAATCGAATTGTATTTTATATAGTTATATATTCACATAATAAATAATCTCATATTATTTACTCTGTAGCCTTATCCTCAATCGGTTATCGTAAGGTATATAAGTTCGCGATCGACGATCGTCGTTCATACAGCGGCCGCTGTCATATTTATAACTCGCTCGTCACCCACCTATCGTATACTCGATTCGATATATTTAAACCGGAGGAAGTACCGCGTACTGATCGAAAATTATTCGTAAATGATTAAGCAAGCCGGTACTCACTAGAACGAGATATAGCTGTCGAAATATTATTTCTATTCTCTCTCTGTCAATCGCTCTTCGAATATAAAGACTTTGCACTTAGCAGAGAGTACCTCTCTCTCCACTCTCAAGTCTCTCTCCAAGATCGTGATTCTCGAGTCTTCTCTCGTGTTCGTTTCGAATGTTTTGTACTCAACAACAAGTGTGTTTATAAGAAATACATCTCTTTTTGAGGACACGCAGTCTGGCATTTGATTCGAAGAAGCTGGATTTAAGATATCGTTTTGCATCTCATTATATTTTATCTCACCCGTTCCTATTTCTCACAGACTTCTCTCCGCTTTTGATTTCTTCTCTGTACCTCACGCATGAGGTTATGTCATCGTTGGATGAACTGCATCTTAATAATTAGAGACTCTCTTCTCCTAATACATTCTATATAATATCTCTTTATTCAATTCTAGATGCGTCGATATTTTGCTTCCTCTCAATTGATTGTAATAATCCTCTGGTCGCAGACTCGTACAAGATATATATCATTTTCTTAAAGTCAGTGTTGCTCTATTCGCGTCGTGTATATTCAGAATATCGTCGAAGTCGATTTCGGTGACGTGCGTTTTCATTGACTACTTGTGTGTCTAAGGAACTCATCTGCGATTAATTCTTCTCTGGAATATACTCATCGAGCTTTTCGAATCCGTAACTTCCATAGACCGAATGAAATACACTCTTCATGCTCGATTTACTCTTCATAACTTGACTGTCACACGAATCATTGTAGTTGATAGCGGTCAAGATTCCCGCCGGGGCAGACCTATTTTTCTTCAACAGGTTAACTTCTCAGAAACTTATCGAGCGGAGGGCATCTACTGCTATTCGAAGTGACGATCTCTCAAATAAGGAACCTGTTACGATACCACATATCTGGCGATTACTTCATAAACCATGCTAGTGGCTTCCGGCATTTGGATGTAGGACTCGTTCTACGGGACAAGCTTCGATTAACTTTTGGTGTCGAATACACAAGGTGTCTTTTTTGGAGATCTGGTTAATGTCATGTAAATCAGGTACACAAAATAAATAAGTCCTGTATCATGCATCATTCAGTTACGGCTACTTTAACTGTACTAAATCGCTTATATATTGCTGCTGTTGGTCAACAATTTAATAATAACGTTTGTATACGTTTTTCTCCCATCCTTTTTTACGCAGACTCGAAGGAAATCTCATGCTCACGTGTCCAAGGGTCTAAATCATTGTTGTGAGACGCTCAGGTAGCATACATGAATGTTAAAAAAAAAAAATAGACGAAATGATAATAAGAAAAAAAAAGAAACACAAAAACAAAAACATGAACAGCTATACACAAATATAATGGATATAATATCTTGATCAACTAGCTAACAAGTCGGTAGTTAATCTGTGTGTTTCTGTGCTCATCTCTTGTCGTCTTGTACACTATAATATATATATATATATTATATATATATATCAGTGTAAGGATAGAATTAAGTTAATTGTGAAATCCGATAATACTTAAGTTATAATTCTTCATAACAATGTTTCTCAACACGCTTTTCGTGAACCTCGTTCGACACGTTTCTCGGAGGAGGAGCGGTCGATAGCCATCGTCCTCCGCGAGTAGCGATAGATTTCGTCTGTCGCTATATATTTATACTTAAACAATAACTTTAAGCCATTAAAAAAAATGAATTAAAAAAAATAATTTTTTTGGCAACTAATTAAAGCCATTTTTATTCTTCATATTCAAGTTTCGTATCTGTAAAGGCTCAAGACTAAAATTAATAGGTTAAACCTTTGGAATGAGTATGTACGTTATCGGCCGGCTCGTAAAAAGCTGATAATTCCCACACGCCTCACTCACTCTATATACTATCCTCTTATAATAATATCCTTATATATATATACCTATAACCTCAAAAAATATTACCTAGTAATTTTATATAATAATTATACTGTACGCTCATATAACGTAATATTATCCTCGGATAATATCGAGGATTATTTCTATTTGTTAAGTTATTATTAAGTTATCTATATGTAAAGAGAGAAGACCTTATACTATAATATAGTTAAGTTATACGTTATATATTATATATTATTACCCTATACGATCTCTTTTCTATATATATAGTAGTCTACATATATTAGATATACCGATATATATATATAATTGCGTTACTAGTTAATCCACCATGTTCTCGATATATATATAAATGATATATACGTAATTTGACGGATTAATGTTTTCATTAAGTGACATTAAATATTCGGACAAATCGTACATATAGTTAATATATACTTGAGAATGTTATATCTAACTATAAATCTATATAATACCGATTTATATATATAATTTATTATTCTGGTCTACAAATAATATATTTAGTTTATTACTTATATATATGTAATATTAACTTAAACGTATATATATAAATATAATAAATAAATAAGTAAATGAAAATTTATTAAATATAAGATATAATTAAGAGTAAATTAAAATAATTA
>JABUQX010069260.1:0-21171 GCA_015478945.1 Trachelipus rathkii
TTAGGCCCACTACTATACTTTTAATTTATTATTTGGTACTACTCTCACCTATATAACTCTTTTTAATAGGTAGGTACTTAGCTCACTATTTTTTTGATATATAATTTATTCGGATAATTATAATATCTATCTTATAATCAATATATATACTAATCTACAATACTAACTAGCTAGTTAATGCCGCTAACTATATAGTATATATATATATATATATATACACTCAACACTTATATATATATAATATATAGTTATATATATGTAATATATATAAGTGATTTAACTTCAATAGAATATAAAAAGTTAAAATAATAATATTATAGCAAGGCCCTGCATTGGTCCAAATCTACACTATTGTCAACAAAGGAACAATGTTTCAAACAGGTTTCTTTTTTTCTGATGTAACATTTATCATATATCAAATATTAACATAATACATTCCGTAACAAAGTAGCGTAACACTCTTTAAGTGTTGCTAGTTTCATTGTGTCATAGACTATAGGCCCTATTTTAAAATTTGATTAAACATAGATTGAATAAATCAGCTTCAAAAAATACTATTATCGAAATTTTACAATAAGGAATTTTTTTTTTTACAATTTAATTTCGCGTGGCATCACGATATCTGCAAATAAGCCATTCTTATTATTCAATTTTGATTTATAATATGAATGAAAAAATTCATAAATCACATAAAAAATAATACTATATCGAACTTAAGAAAAGTTTTAATACAAATTATATTTCGGCGTGACGGTCACGAATCATCAGAAAACAAAAAAAAAAAAAAAAAATTCAAAAATTCAAAAATTGATTGCTTTTTACATACACAAAAATCAATAGAACGATCACCAAACCCTGATTTAAATACAGGTGTTAATTCAGATAGTTTAAAATGATGTCGAACATAAGACATTCATGATAGATAGATAGGTAGATAGACTAGATGATAGATAGATCTTTTTAATGATTTAATGCGCATAAAATAAATTTCGCGCATATTAACGTTCACTTTTGTTAAAGGACCTTTTCAGTTGTTTGATCGCAACTTAGATAATTATAAAATTATCTGATTAAATTAAATAAATGATTTTAATAAGCCATATCACAACATCACAAATAATCGATGGCCGTAAGTTCATTGATTTAAATTCCTATGCCTCCAAGACACAGTTGAAAATCTATACTTTATAATTAAAACATTATACTGTAACTAGTAACTAATCTTGGTAAAATTGATTCATTATCATTATAAGCCTGTCCTCGATGACTTTTTAATCTTTCAGTGTTAAGAGCATTTTTTTCAGCTTATGCTTCTTGCAGCATTAAGTTAAATGGGTTTTTGAGTTTTTAAAGGGGATAAAATAAAGGGAAGTGTTTTCAGCTCAACTTTGCACTACTCTACCGGTTTGCGCTAAGACTAAATCAGAATGGAAAACGTCAGAGTACTGGTAAATGTCATTTTCCGTATGATCTGCTACGCCAAGAAATGCCCAACACACTCTACCTCACCACTTGACACACTTAAGCTCATTTGTACAACATATCAGTCCCTATTCCTATTATATAAGGCCTACAAACCAGAAAAAAACTAGTACTCCAATTCTACCACATAGCCTACTAACATTTCTTTATTTTATCAACACCTACTAAAAATAAACAAGCAATTCTATAGTTTTTTGTTTCAATACATTACATTATATAGCCGATACTAAAAATACATTAGAAATAAACAGCAGATCATGCTGAAAGAAGTTCTCAGAGTTTGAAAAGTATATCTAATGTCATTAAAAAGAATTAATTCATTCAAAAAATCGTCCAGAATTAGCGAACAGAACATTCCTGTAAGGATATACACGCTTGTTTTCCTTGTATCATTTAACTGGCCATAGAGACTAGCGTGGAAAATTGAAGAAGATAGACTTCTCGCCCAACATGCCATCACCCAGCCTACAGATGATCCAGTTTTGGAAAGCTATAAATCAGTTACATCTTAAAAGCAACCATACTCTAGAAACATAATAAAACGAACTAGAAGTCTTCTTGTAAAAGGTCATATCCAATCCTATTTTAATTTCACTTTTTCAAATAAAATTGTTTTTTTTTAAATAACAAATTATATCCATTTGCTCCACTTCAAGATATTTTAAGAATCATAATCATTTGGGGCGGATTTCAAAACATACTAGTACCAATACAACCATATTTAAGGGCCTCAATCACGGTCTAGCATACACATACTCAAAAATATCATCAACCGTTGACACCACCACTAAGCGCATATTCTAATTAACTTTTTATTTAGATGGTTTTATAAAATACTATTTTTTAAATGGTCTATAAACTTTATATATTATTAGATGACGTCATCTTATTGGTTTGGCAATCTATATATCTGATGTAATTAATATCAACTCATTTGGATGACTACACTAGATTTTTAATATATTATATGATATAATGGAATCATATCAATAAGCTTTGATATGGTGTTCCAATCAACCGTATAAGATAAGTATCTAGGGATTAGTTCCCTTAATATATTAATATTTCTATATATGAGTATATTCTTAATATTGAGTGCTATCTTAGAGGACGTACAGGTATGTTAAATAGTATATGGTGGAAAGATGATAGTGCCATACGTAATATTACACGGAGATGTGTCACTATCTATAAAAGAGTGATGATATGACCGAGAATTGAGTGCCCATCTGATAATGTAGGGAGGCGCATACTTAACATTGCAACTGTGGCACGGATTGTGAACGACGAATTCTTATTGGATGAAAGCGTGCCCCTTTTATGTTATGACAAACCTATTGGATTAAGTCTGACGGAAAATAAAATAAACAGCCATCGGCGATGAACGATACATGAGTTGCCACAAAGAATATTTGCAGGTATTTTCGCAAAATTTTACCAGAGTTAATTGTTACTTTAAAAATATATCTTCGGTGAGGAAAAGGGAATCTCACAGACTATTTTCAAGCACTTCTTCTAAATAGCAACCCAAAGTTCAAACTGAAAATATTACTTTAATTATTAGTCATTAATTATTATTATTATTAATATTATTATTGAGTATTATTGTTATTATTATTATTATTATATTCATTAATTATTATTATTAATTATTATTTTTATTAAATTCTTATTATTATTATTATTATTATTATTATTTTTATTATTATTATTATTATTATATTATTATTATTATTATTATTATTATTATTGATTATTATTAATTATTTATTTATAATAATATATTTATTTATTATCATTATATATATATATATAGTATATATATTTTATTATATATATATATATATACTTAATATATATATATTATTATATATATTATATATTATATATATAACTATATATAATATATTCTAATTATATTATTATAATATATATATTATATATATTATATATATATTATATATATTCTATATATATATATTATATATATTAATATATATTATATTTTATATATATATAAATATATTATATATATATTATATATATTATATATTTATATATTAAATTATATATATTTATATATTAATATACTATATATATACTATTATATATATATATATATAAATATTATATTATATATATATATATATATATATATTTATATATTATATTATATATATTATATATATATATATATAATATATATATATTTTATATATTATATATATATATATTATATATATATATATATATAAATTATATATATATATATATATATATATTATATTATATATATATATATATATTATATTAATATAATATATATATACAATATATATATATTATACTTATATATTATTATATATATATATATTATAATTATATATAATTATATATTATATATATCTATATATATATATATATATATAATATATATATATATATATAAGTAATATATATATTATATAATATATATATATATTTATATATATTTATATATAGGCGTGTGTGGTATTAAAGCATAGGAAAACAAATAAATGTATGTATTTCTCTCTTTCGCCATAGTTCATCCAAAGCCGATGGTAAATCTTTGGTTTCAAGAAATGGTCCTCAGAAATGAATGAGAAAATCTTTTTCAAACCCTTTATTATATATATATATATATATATATATATATATATATATTATATATTATATATATTTATATATATATATATATATATATATAATATTATATATATTATATTATATACTATATATATATTAATATAATATTATATATATATAATGTTTTCAGAGTCAATTAACAAAATATGAAACTAAGGCATTTGTACCATTGCTCCGCCTGAAGAGTAAAGAATTAAGAAGATCACAACAAACTTGCATAAAAGAGTCACAAATGTGAAGAAATTTGAGGACTTCTCTTTTCCGACGGGTATTGAGAGCCGAAGAAGCAAATGGTAAAAGGATGTTTTGTCAGGGCCAATGAAACGACCATAAAATTGGTTAGCTTTGATTCAAAATGAAACACCATGACATGATAGCTATTGAGGTTGAATGATATTTCTGAAAGGAGTATACTAATAATAGCATAATTTTAAATTATTTAGAAATATTAGTAGTTAATCGCAGTCGTTTTTTGACCGATACATTCCTTTTCGATTATTGGAATAAGAGCTTAAGTCTGAAAACTTGGTATATGTTCTATGTATGTGTTAATGTCTCGCCACACGCGAAATTTCAAGTCTCTAGGATGTATATAGGGGGTACCTCTCCCCGAGAGCGAAGGTGAAATGTGTCGCTTACGCCTTTTGCGCGTCCAATTCGAAGTAACTAGATTAGGCCTAACGGGTTACCCCAATCGAACAGGTGTGATCACCGGCCGAGTTTTGGTGATCTGTAGGTCAGACCCCTAGGGCTAAGGGAGTGCTTGCCTCCTTATCGCCAAGGTTCAAATTCCGTGCTGAAAACCAATGTTACGGACTTAACAGTAGCGGCTAAAATTTGATGTGAGCTATATGTGAGGGTAATCTCGTCGGAGACGAGATTACGGTCCTCTGCGTCCCCCTAGGGGGGACGCTGCCCCCTCTCTAAAAAATTAAAATAATCGTAGAAGCCTGAAACTTTGGAGGTTGGGTAGAGGAGTCGGAGTCGGAGACAGAGTTGGAGTTTGGAATTCGGCGTCGAGTTCCAGAAGACCCTCCAGAGGGGGGTCCCCTATCGAAAAAAGAAGAAGAAATGAATGGAATGCAAAACAGAGGAAGAAGAAGAAAGGAAGGAGGAGGAAGGAGGAAAAGAGAATGAGGAAGGAGGAGTCCTGAGAAGGATTCAGAGGAGTTGGTACTGGCACCGGTGCTGGGCAAGTGCGGTGCCTAGTTAATAAACATTCGTATAACAACAATGTTGGTGTCTTTATAATATGTTATTGGGTCTGTTAGATCTCGAAAAATAATGGTTTCAGGGCCAATAGAAAAAATAAAAATAAACTAAAATAAATAAATAAAAATTTCTTATTGCTTTTTTATGTTTATAACTTACAAATTTACGTTTTTTACGTAACCCTAGAAGCAGTAATCAGTAACTCAAGTAAATCAAAACTGTCCCTCCGAAGCCCTTCCGTGAATCTATTGATCTATTGTCTACTGATTCAAGTCATATTTTTTACTACAAATTGTCATGTTTTTCATACCCTAAAGCAGTAAAATCAGTAAATCAGTTAAATCAAACTGTCTTCCTTCCACCCATTCATGATCTTTTGATCTATTGATCTATTGATCTATTTCGAGTAGTCAAATTATTTTACTAAAATTGTCAGTTTTTATCCATACCCTAAAGCAGTAAATCAGTAATCAACTATTCCTCTCACCTATCCGTGATTTTTAATCTCTATTGATCTATTGATCTATTGATTTATGTCATATTTTTTAGTTAATTTGTCATGTTTTACATACCCTGATCAGTACTTCATATAATCGACATACACTTTGTCAAAGCCATGACTTTTGGATCTATTGGATCTATTGATCTATTGATCTATTAATTCAGGTTCAAATATTTTTTACTAAATTATCATGTTTTTACATACCATAAATCAGTAAACTCAAACGACCATACCACACTGCCCACATCATCCATGATCTAATGATCTTATTCGATTCAAGTCACATTTCGAGTATCTATTTTTGATAAACAATATAACAAAAAAATTCTTTATACGCTGATCAAGCGAATATATGCTAACGCGTAACAAGTTTTCACATTAATAAAGATTACAAGGCATCATCTGAACTATGAATATATCACAACGACAACCTGACACGCCCTTAAACATCGAATAACTGTTAAGTTAACAAAGTACACATTAAGCAACAGTAAAGTAACTACATAGCACACAAAGACGTAACCTATTCCACTTTGCAAGCAATATCTTCTAAACATAACAAATGGTTTAATTTATGTTAGCATGGTAATATCTTTACTAAATTGTTTGATCACAACATTGGTCATTATCCTACTGATGCAACGAATAAACTCTAACGATATAAAGTTTCCACATCAATAAGTAACATATGCGTAACAATGAATAAGAAAATAATGTAACAAAGACAAACTAAACCAACTTTCACCCGAATAAACTTGTTTAACATTAACAAAGTTCACACTTAAGACAGTAAAGGTACTACATTGCTGCAAACGTAACTATTCATATTTTTTCAAGCATAATCTCTAACATATTATACGTTAATCTCTACCACTGACACAGTACATTTAGCAAAATGTATATAACCTTGCTCCGATTTATCATAACGACCAACGAATATATGCTAACGGAACAAAGTTTTTACATTAACATAGTACATTTAACAAAAATTTACATAACCTTAATATCATAACCACCCAACAAATAATTGCAAAACATAACAAAGTTTATCCAAACATATAACATAAAAATAACAAGTTTTATTCAAACATAACATAAAAATAGTTCTTTGATAAAATATCATATTAAAGTGTAATAGTTTTACATACCCTAAAGAAGTAATTCAGTAAATCAGTAAATCAAACGACCCTCCCCACTATCCACCTGTCCATGACCTTTTGATCTAATTGATCTATGATTCAGGTCCAATATCGAGTATCAATTTCGGATAACATAAGTACAAAATAAGTTCCTTTATATACTGACCAACCGAATATTATGCTAACGACATTGTTTTCACATTAATAAAGCTAAACATAAGCAATACCAGAACTAAGAAAATAAAATGAGCAATGACAAAACCTAACACACCTTACGCAACTGAATAAAACTACTAACATTAACAAAGTTCCATACTTAACCAACAAGTAAAGTACCTAGCACCGCGTACAAAACGTAACCTATTTCACACTTTTTCAAGCATATCTCTAAACATATCATGTTAATTTACATTAACACTATTGATTTACGTCATTCGAGTATAATTTTCGGATATAACTAGCACAAACATGAGTTCTCTTTATATACTAACCCAGCGAATATAGCTACCATGAAACAATGTTTTTCAACATTAATAAAGCCTAACATAGCTATCATATGAGCTAGAGCAAAATATGTACACGTACAAAACCTAACACAAACTTCGCTCTCATACCTGTTAACATTAACAAGTTCCACACTTAATACAGTAGAGTACTAACATTGTCATACAAAGTAACCTATTCATACTTCTTCCAAGCATATCTCTAACATATTAAAGTTAATTTTTACATTGACACAGTCTATTTAACAAAATTTTTATCATAACCTTGTCTAATTATCTACAGACCATCGATAACAGTAAAACACCAAGTTTTATCCACATTAACATAAAAATAGTTTCTGTGGAATAAAAATACAATTTAGTAAATTGTATAGTTTATTGATTTTAAAGCAGTAATCCGTAAAATCAGTAAATCAAACCATCAACCCCTCCCTCCACCATGATCTTTTGATCTATTGACTATTGATTTACGTCGCAATTTCGAGTATCATTTCGATAAACATAGCACAAAAATGAGTTTCTTTATATATATCTTAACCAAACGAATATATGCTAACATAAAATTGTTTTACATTAATGAAGCTAACATAGCAATCATATGAAATAAGAAAATAATGTACAACGCAAACCTTACACAACTTACGCTCTAATAAACTGTTAACATTGACAAAGTTCCACACTTAATAACAGTAAAGTAACTAACATTGCATACAAAACGTAACCCTATTCATACTTTTTCCAAGCATGTCTCTAACATATTAAAGTTAATTTTACATTGACACAGTAATATTTAACAAAATTTTCACCACTTGTGTAATTATCATCCAGACCATCGAATAAACAGTAAACATAACAAAGTTTTTTATCCAAACATAACATAAATAAGTTCTTTGAAATAAAATTTCTTTAGTAAACTTGTAAATGTTTCTGATTTTAAAAGCAAGTAAATCAGTAATAAACATCAACCCCTTCCCGCCACCCTCCACCATGTAATCCTTTTGTCTATTGTTCATGTCATATTTGCTCAAGTTAATCGATTTCGGCTAAACATAGCACAAAATAAGTTTCTTTATATACTAACCATCGAGTATTATGCTAACGTAACAAGTTTTTTACATTAATAAAGCTAACATAACATACCCTGAACTAAGATATAATGTACAACGACAACTAACACATACGTATGAATAAACTACTAGCATTAACAACTTCCGCACTTAACAACAGTAAAGTCCTAACACTTCGTACAAAAGCATTTGTACGAATGTTAAAAGAACTCATTTTTGTGCTATGTTTATCCGAATGATACTCGAGAAAGGCGACGTAAATCAATAGTGTTTTAATGTAAAATTAACATTGATATGTTAGAGATATGCTTGAAAAGTGTGAATAGGTTCGTTTTGATACGGCTGTGCTAGGTCTTTACTGTTGTTAAAGTTATGGGCAAACTTGTTAATGTTAGTAAGGTTTTATTTGTGCGTAAGGTGGTGTTAGATTATCATTGCTCATGTATATTTTAAAGTTTCTGGTAATGCTCTATGTTAGCTTTGTCATGTTAATGTGACACAATTTTATCGTTTAAGAAATATATTCGTTGGTTAGTATACTAAAGAACTTAATTTTTGTACTTATGTTTATCGAAATGCATACTCGATTTGTTGACCTGGAATCATTAGATCAGAGTTGAGATCAAGCGAAGGTCACATGGACAGGTGGGATAAGGCAGAGGGGAAACAGGCCCGCAGTGGTTCTAGATTTACTGATATTACTGAATTAACTGCTTATAACATTCGGTAAGCTATTACATCTCTCTTACTGATGGATATTTTATTTAAAAATTATTTTTTATATGTTTGGATAAACTTTGTTATTTTTTATTTATGTTTGGATAAAACTTTGTTATGTTTGCAATTTTTTGTTGGGGATTATGATTAATTGGGTAAGGTTATGATAAATTTTTGTTAAATGTTCCTATGTTATGATGTAGAAAACTTTGTTACGGTCTCGTCGCGTGCGTTAGCATATATTGTTTGGTCTGTCATGTATTAATCGGGCATAAGGTTATGATAACATTTTTTTGCTAAATGTACTCATGTTTGTTGTGTCAGTGTTAGATTAAACGTTTTAATATGTTGGGATAATGCTTGAAAAAGGTTTATGATAGGGTTATGTTTTGCAGGTTAATGTTAGTTTATATTTTTTATTACGTGGTCTTGGTTTAAGTGTGTGGACTTTTTTTTTGTTAATTTTGTTTTTATCGTTTATTCTTGTGTATCGGTTTTTGTGTTAGGTTGTGGCTTTGTACATCATTTTCTTAGTTCATTGGTTAGCTATGTTAGCTTATTAGATGTGGAAAACTATTACGTTAGAGTATGATTCGTTTGAATCAGTATGAAATTGACCAATGTTGTGAATATAAATTTTTAGTTAAATATTACCATGTTCATGTTAATATAAATTATCATTGTTATGTTAGAGATATAATGCTTGACAAAAATGTGAATAGGTTACTCTTTTGTATGCTATGTTGTTATTTACGGTTGTTAAGTGTGGTACTTGTTTTAACGTTAAACAGACGTTAAATTCATGTTTTAAGGCGTGTCAGGTATTGTCGTTGTGTTGTATTATATTCATAGTTTCAGATGAATGCTAGTAAGCCTTTAAATAATTGTAAACTTTGTTACGTTAGCGTATATCCGTTTCAGTGTATAAAGAATTTGTTTTTTATGTTATGGTTTTATCAATGATACCCGTAATGTTGACGAATCAATAGATCATAGATCATGGATGATGTGGGCAGTTGTGGTATGGGTTGGGTTGGAGTTTACTGTTACTGGATTTAGGGTATGTAAAGTGCATGATAATTATTAGGTAAAAAATACTGACCTGGAATCCAAATGAAATCATAGAATCAATAGATTCATGTTGACAGGATTGTAGGTTTGAGGATTGTTTGATTTAACTGGATTTGGGTTATGTTAAAACATGACAATTTAACTCCAAAAATCATGCTTAAATCAAATAGACTCAATAGATCAATAGATCAATAGATCACCGGTAAAGGGGTGAGGAGGATAGTTTGATTTACTGTTTTACTGATTTGCTGCTTTAGGGTATGTTAAACATGACAATTTAGTAAAAAATATGACTTGAATCGAATAGTCATAACTATCTAATAGATCAATGAAATCTATAGAGAAGTCATGGGAGCGGCTGCGGCGGGCAGTTTGATTTCTGATTCGTACTGATTTTTGCTTTAGGGTATCAGTAAACGTGACATCGGTAGAAACGTTTGTAGAATAAATTACAAACATAAAAAGAATAAGACTGTTTATTTATATTTTATTTAATTTCTTTTTATTATTTTTTCTTGATGGTCTTGAAACCACATTGGTTTTCCAAATTAACAGACACATACATATATAGACAACCAAAAATTGACCAGATCTGCATATACAACTAACAAAGTATCACAAAATTAAAAAACACTGTAAAAATTCAAGTTTATTAACAACTACATTGGCTACAGACAGGATTCAAATTACTAGTATAACTGGCTCAGTTTGTAGTCGCCAGATGACTGGCAAAACCCCGGCGTTGAAACCCTCAGTGCTTTATTCTTTTTAAAAAATCCCTGATTAAATCCATATATATTTCTCTTCATACAGTCCTCTACCTACGTTATCCATCCTCGTCACCTACGATTTTTTAGGACCTTCTTATCAGTCTCCTGTTGTCTATACTTCATCTTTCCTTTTCTTCTTCCCTATTGCTAACTGCCTGTAATCGTACGGCACTACGTATATCTGCTGCAACTTCATTTCTTGCTTCTTGTATTAATCGCTTCAAATATATCGGTTGAACCACAACTTACTGAGGGGTTTTCTAGGTAGGAGAAAACTTCTTTCAGCCTAAAAATTATCTGACATACCCCGATTCTACACCAACTCAACTCCGTCTCCCGACTTAATACCCGACTCCGACATTTAACCTTCTACCTAACCTCCAACATTTCAGCTTCTCATTGCTTTTAATATATTTATTAATAGGGTGGGCACGCGTCCCACACCATCAGTAAACGAGAGGGGAGTCATCTCAGGGGTATTCACGTCATCAATAATAGCTCACATCCTCACATAATCTATAACATATAGACCCGACTACGTATTAAGCTAAACATGGTTTTGCCAGGACCAGAATTGTTGATATCCTTTGGCGATAAAGTGCGCGAAGCAGACCAATTCACTCACAATAATATTAAGCTCCTCTTAGTTGGGATGAACCTAACAAGATTCAACATCATCATAAAAAGTCATACAGGGCGGGTGGTATTATATAGTGAGTCCTATTACCTAGGTTTCGATGTGAGGTACATTGTTTAGAGCACCGGCTAATGTAATTTACTTTGGCAAATGTTGAAGAAACTCACAGGCTAAATAGGGGCGGTATAAAAGCGACCTTACAATATATACACCTCTCGCACTCCTGACGGCGTTGGGAGGTCACGACCTACTATACATCCTAGAGCGACTTGTCCAAATTTCGCTTGTAGCGAGTCTATAATTACACATACCACATCAGAACATATACCAAGTTTCAGACCTATCTAGGCTCTATTTCTCCTTCATCGTGATCCCGAATAATAAGCGTTGCGCATGCTATCGCGTTAATCTAACTTGATTGCTAAATTGACCACTGATATTTTGTGATTGCCTTGTATCACATTTGTTGCTAACAACGTAAATATGCGCTAACTATGCAATTATATTCCGAATTTAGTTATATTTAAATAAACCCGCACTTAAGTTCAAAAATAAACTCTTTGCTTTTTCTCTGGATCAATAAGATAGCGTCATAGCTCTAACGCAAACAAATAAATAATCTTCATGATACTTAAACATACATTCTATCTATAATTGATCTCAGTAAGCAAAAGAGGCCGCTTCCAACTTGACCCTGAATAAACCTTTTTGTACATCATCTCTGAATGTTCTGGCGAGAATAGCGGTCTCTCTTCCATGCTCAGTGGTCTACACCAGCACCATTACAAAGTTGTTTTAGGAGCAACTTATACAAATCGTAAATGAAGAAAGTTGTATTATATAGACGATGACAATAATTACTAACTATATTTTTTTTGTAATGGTGGTACGAAAGGCTATTTTTAAACAAGCTTACATGGGTAGTATTCTAGCTATTTTCAATTTTACACGCAATTATTGCCAAACAACAGATTTTGTAGGCTTTTAGAAGTTTATTAACAGCTACATGGTAGTATTTAGCTCTTCAATTTTCTAAGAAGTTTTCAACAAAAGATTTATAGGCTTCCAAGCTATTTTCTCATTCCCTTGAACAACCCTATTAAAGGATTCGTCCTTAAGCAGCTGATGAATATGCTCACGACCGATGATACCGTTCGCGGATGACGACATTTGCCATGATGTGGCAATTTTCTCCGATGAGGACACCTTCACAAAGATCGTAGACTCCCACCGATCTCGCAGCCTGAGCTTACAGATGATCATGCGCTTTTCTGCTTCCGGAAAATTATGGAGTTGCGTCATATGGTGGCAAATACTACTCTAGCCGAGGTCGAAGGAGAGTAAAACCGCAACGAATAGGGGTGTAAAGAACTGGATATACCTTTTTTTTGTGCGCCAGCTCCCAATCAGCAGTTTCGCCCCTTGCACGGGCCTGAGTTGTGTGCTTCCAATTTGTATTATCGCTAACGAGCATATCCCCCGTATTGTTCTCACCACCGAGATAAGCATCAAAATACTTTGTAACCTTAACTCACGTGCTCCCGAGTAAGATGCGTAAACCTTCATATCTCCCACATATCTGCTATTATGGTCCTTCATTTTTAATTTTTCGAAGAAGCAATTTAAATTATTTATCATAACAACTGTCTTGATATTTATCTTGACCTACTGGAACAGGCGATATTGAATTTCCATTGTGAAGCACTCTCCACTTTTAAAGCTCTATACCTAGTCACTAAGCTCTATTGCTATAAGAGTGCTTCCTATGATATCTTCGTAACGATTAATCTTCCATTTCTCAAAACCATGAGAATCATTCCCTCAATGAAAGCAAAAATATTGTTTTCCATTTTGAAAAATTGGAACAAGTCTTTTTGTCGGTATCTATATTCAGACACTTTAAGATATTTTTTCGGCGAAAATTGCCCAGGCACCTTGTGCCACGACGAGAAAGTTCAACTTGTATTGTCAGTAGTTTTATTTAATTTTTATTTTATTTTTTTTTTTTTGGGGTAATCCAGGTAGATTCTCAGCGAATAATAACGATTTCAATGTGTTGCATTTTAGAGAGGAGATATATATAGTTAAATGTTTTTAGAGCTGCATGTCCAAAGAATCTTTATTTTAAAACGCTTCGTCAATTAGCAAATTTGATTTAGCATAAACGACCTCGAAAAGTTTGATAAATCTGAAAGAATACGTCTAGTATAGATATATGAAAGAACTGAATTTTTGAGATATTGAAAACAACCATGGAAAATGAGTACCTTACATAAAGCGACTTTGACAGAAACTTGCATGATTTTCTTATGATTTAACTGCATAAACATTTTGCTTGCCCTGGTCCTAGTTTTATAAGTTAGATAGCATGGTGGAAAAAAATTATAAAATTAGCAGCGACATATTTAAATTCAACTGAAGCTCAAAGAGCATAATAGATCTAACAATTGCAAGAACTCATTTGGAACATCCAGAAAATATACGTCATCTGTTTGCCTCCACAGCCGTAAAACAGTGAGAATTGTTGGCCTTCGAGGACTTTTACAACGTGTAGGGGACAATAGTACAGTAAAGAACAAAATGGTGGAAAAAATTATAAAATTAGCAGCGACATATTTAAATTTCAAAGACAGACGACTACATAGATCTAATTGACTGGCATTGCCAGTTACACTTATATCCACACTTAGTCGGTATCTATTTATACTCGGTAATGGAGACTTATAGGCAATGATTTTGGACGTTGCCTGCTCGAACATTGATATTTTAAAGAATTTCCGGTTGGCTGCATGCACAAGCAGTAGAGCGCTGCGTCAAATGTATGTTACTGAAGCATCAGCCCGCGGTGTGATGGCAACTGGAAACGACGCAGCGAGATGGATTCATTAAGATCATTAGAATAGTCTAGGAATTTTCATTACCCATGATTTATTAACAACTCAACGCGATTAACCTCTCCAAAGTTCTATGGTTTGCAAATTTACATCTCAGTCTACATAATGTTTAATTCCGATAGTGTTTATTGCTGTGAAAATTTGTTTACGGTTTATCTTCGGCCTGCTTGTATAAATAGAATTTGGTTTTTAGTTTAAATCGTTACTTGTGTTGTGGTGATTAACGTTATATGTTGATGAGGCAAAGGCTATGGAGGGTGGCTGTACTCGTGGAATTGACAGCTCACCGAATTCGTGAGCTCTGGCCTGTTATCACACAGAAAGCAGTTTTTATATCCTCCCACCGAAGAGTTGCAATGAAAAATTCTTATATTCATTAAAATATGTTATGGTATGTAACATCTGCGGCAAATAGCAGCTTGAAAGATTTACATTGCGGCAGTTATATTTCCCACACAGATTGTATATGTGGCTCTTGAGGATAGAAACTTTCCCGCCTATAAGATATGAATTGAGTTAAAAATTTTTTTTCTGGCGAAACGCTTTGAGTCCATCTACCACATATTCATATGGTAGCTTATAAGATGTGTTATTAAGGATATATATATTTATTAGTATATTATATTATAATTAGTAATATTAAATATTATTATAATCTTATATTTTAGTATTATATACTAATTAGTAGTATATTATATATTGTACATTATATAGCCTAAATGATTATAGTCATATTTTCATAATATATGGTAATTTCTAAATATATAATGTATTATATAGTATATTATATACGATATATCAAAATTATATATACTATATCATGTTATTACAATATATATATACTATATATACATATATATGTCGTATTAATTTTGTTAAAATAATTATAATATATATATTATGATAGTATTCATTTTAAGGGGCCTTGACTTTCGCGAAATATTGATAGTGTATGTTCACGAATAATAAACTAATCACTTGAATTGTTGATCTCAACAGTATAATAGATATATCAACTTAACTCCTAAAAAATATTTATCTTTAACACAAAAATGAATATTTCAATTATACAATTAAACTGTTAAGCTATACACGAGGATTAGGGGGGGTGTGGTAGGACAACAGAACCCTTTGAGAGAGGCCCTTCTGTCCTTCGGATTTTATTAATCAAAGAGCCACCACGCAATAACTTTATTAATATTAATATGCACCGACTGGGTATGTTTCGACTTTGTTTGGATTTTAACTTCTGCTAACTCGAATTCTTTATATTAAATGATTTTCCTCTTTTAATTATTCACTTTATCAATTATTATTAAGGCTCAAATTCCACTATCTTTCACCTCTATTATATTCATAAAGTTTATATTGACTACTAAATTCAACATGCTTCCTATAATTTTTTCGTTTAAATACATTTCCATTTTTTTGTAGATCTGGTGATATTTTATGGTTAATATGATGATTGAGACTGTTTCTATGTTTGACAGGGCGGAGTATAGGTTATCGGTTGCAAGTTCATTAAGCCATGCGGATATGAGGTGTTCACTTATCGACTGAGTTCCCTATAGTATAAAAATCGGAACCTGAATTCGACATTTAGTGCTATAAACGTCCCCGGAACGGGCAGAGCCTGTGTGGAGTCTGGCAACAATCGTATTTTTTTTTGTAAGAATGTCTTTAATATTTTGTATTATCGTTTACAGGAAAGGATCCTAGAGGAGAAGGAAATTTAACTTTATACGTGTGAAATTTATCAGCTGGGTATATTAATCATATACTGCTTTTTGATCTGGGGGAGTCAGAGTTTATGTTAATGAATTGAAAAGGACTTCTTTGCCATGTTGAGCGCTTTATTAGTAAGTATTTTCTGGGTAATGAAGTTTATGAAAAAGTCTTCTTATATTTCAGTCCTGTTTCAGTTCCAACGGGGCTGCAAATCCTATATCTCTCATGATTTGGGAGGAAAATACTGACATATTTTGTATTATTTCAGAATTGACTGAAATACCAATTTTATGTAGAATCCACAGTGGGAAGGTTCTATATCAACAGTAGCTGATTGGTCCTGTGAGTTTCGTTCTATTTTTTATCAAATTCCAATAAAAGGAAGATTATCCTAGATGGACGAACGTTCAATGGTGAATTAAATTTAATCTAATGATCTGATGATTTGGAGATGATCAATAAAGATCAATGAAACACAAAAGAAAAGATATTGTGTAACAAAAATGTTATCACGTATCTTTTTCCAGAAAAAGTATCTGAATAGGTTAAGGTATTGAAATGAATATTGCTTCTCAAAAAATCCACTATAACCTCTGCTTTAATGTCGGGGGACAAACAGGGGAACCCATTGTGGAAGTAACTCTGATTTTTTGTTTATAATTTTTCCTTCGAAACTAGTGGAAAAAGTTATGTTCGGTTAAGAGGATTACCAGTTGTTAAATATTATTAAAAGGAATGTCAAATTTTATGTTCTTATCTGATATATATTTCTTTCCAATCTATATCAAGTTTCAAATGACCTGGGAAACAAGTGGGTAAATCAAGACTTATCATCGGAATCTTAAAATGTCTGGTATTCTGAAGTTGAGTAGTATTGAGTGACGAAATAAAATGCAGACTATTTTTTATGTGGCTGGAAGACACCTTACCCACTAGCACATTCAAATGTTTATATAAGCCACCTGTGCCAAATTTATCATTGTAACATTATTTATATGGAAGATGATGGGGGCGAAGGGTATACATACTTTTATGGGGTTTTGGGCAACCCATAAAAAAGTAGCTATTTTCGGGAAGGTATACGTAAGAGGTTCTTTTGTAAATTTTATTTTATCTTCATACAAAATGTGAGCTTGTTATAATAATCTGGTATGAGGTTTTTATTTAAATGTATGAATAACATTCTGAATCCGAAAGTAATATGTATTAGCTTATTGTAAGATATTCTGATTTTTCATACAATATATTTTGTTTCCTTTATCCACCCTTGTAACATGTAAGCTTTGGTTATTTTTTTTATTTGGTCATTTCTCCCAAATAGATTTACGAAAGCCCTTCAGAAATTTGGTTTATTGCGTGTTGTAAGGAAGGATATGCTGATGTTTTTATTAGAGAGAGTGCATCAAGTGAATGTAGGGGTTGATTGATGAAGCACAATTTGCAATTTAGAATTGTTAAAGGATGCATAGATCAATTTTTTAATTTGAAACCAATGAGTGAAATAAATGAGATAGGAGGTGAGAAATTTTAATTAGGATTTGTGAACTTGCCACAGGCTAATGATAGTACATAATAGTATATAATAGGGAAGCTCTGTGGCGGTGTAAATGAAATATGGTGTTGGTGGTAGACTTTTGGTGATATTAAAAGCGTGTATGTTGATAGGAAAGCCTGTTTCAGGATAAATGAACTGGAGATCGAATGGTTTAATATTAAGAGCGAAGTGAGGCAGATTTGAGTTATGACTCCATGGCTATTAGATTTGTATATGGAAGGGGATGATGAAAGAATTTAAGGTTGGGGTAGCAGGGAGAGTATAAGAATGATGGAGAATGGAAGAGAGAGTGGAGGGTGCCTTGGCTAATATATTTAAATAATTTGGTTTCGTGGGTGAATCAGAAGAGAGTTTGAGAGGATTGGTAGAGTAGTTTGGCAGTGTATAAAAGTGGGGTTTGAAAGTAAATGTAGATAATAGAAAGTTGATGGTGGTAATTGAGGAGAGTCTTCAGTGTAAAATCATGTTGAATGGTAGTCAGCTGAAACAAGTATGTGAGCTTAAATATTTAGGCTATATGTTGGATGAAAAGAGAATAGATGATGTGAGTGTAAGTATTAAAGTTTTGAGTTGTGGGTACTGGGTAGGTATCTGGTGCAATTAAATCTTATGGCGAATGCAAGAGGACTAAGTTTGTGTGTGTCGCTAGGATTCATTTGAGGGTATTTTGTTGCCATTATTACTGTATGGTAGCGAAACTGTGGTTTGCAATGGAAGTATCATTTTGATTAAGGACTGTCTGTTTCATTGACGATATTTTTTATTGTCGTTGTAATTGGTGATTAGAAAAAAATGTGATACAAAAAGGAATTATGTACACGTGTACCATCTTGATTTGCCGTAGGGGGGGGGTGGGGAATGATTAATATCAATGGTAGTGTCTGGAATCTGGGTTGGTTCTTATGATACCGAATACACATAATCAAGAAGGATGGATGAATGGATGACCTTTTGTTTGCTGTTCATTCTGAGATCGATGTTTTTTCCCTTAAGAACTTTCTGTATTTACCGATCATCATTCATTCTTGATCCGAGTTTCACAAATTTTAACGTTTGTAGTACCATTTAAGCTTGATAACTAATCTGACTATACATTCCATCTCTTTGCAATGCCGAAACAACACTTTTTAATAATTCATATTTTTATTATCATTCACATTGACCACCTGTGGAACTAAATACGTAATATTATGTCAGATCTTCACAGTCCAGTATCATCATTCCTTTTGTATCACATTTTTTGTTTCACCAACACGACAATAAAATTATCCAAATGAACAGACTGACACTTAGATCTATACTTCCTATTGGCATAACACAGTTGTCGCTACCATTATTCGAGTAATTATTGGTGCAATTCAAACAATAACACCGAATTTGATCCTATTGCGCACACAATACTTTGCCCTCTTCATGTCGCCAGATTTAATTGCACCGAATACCTACCCAGTACTTCACAGAGTCCAAAACTTGTATATACTACACTCACATCTACTTTAATTCCTACGTTTGTCAATGCTCCAACATATTGAGCCTAAAATAATTTAAGCTCACATACTTGTCTTCAGCTGTACTACATTTTCAACGATGACGTACCTGAGTACCTCCTCAAGTCTACACCATCATAACTTGTTCTATTGTCTACACACATGTTACTTTCAAACACCCACTTTTTACACGCCAAAACTACTCTACCCACATTCCTCTAATACTTCTCTGATTTCACTTCCTAAACAAGGTAATTTGACTTATCCGTAGTATCAATAGATTCACAGTTCTAGAGGGAAGGTTGGAATAGTGGTTTGATTTAAGATGATTACTGCTTTAGGGTAGTAAACTATTACATAAAAAAAATTACCTTAATCAATAGATTCAATAGATACAATGGTCAGGAGGAGTATAGATTAGTGTTTTGAATTTCGGATTTTGCTTAGCGTAAGTAAAGAATTGGTAAATTGTGTACCTTAATTCAAATAGATATCATGATAAGATGTCAGGAGGGAGGGTTGGTAGTTTTTGATTTAGTGTTTCTGCTTTTAGTGGGTATGTAAACGTTACAATTTATAAAATTTGAGCTTAACCAAAAATAGTCACAGATGGTCGGGGGGAGGTTGGATAGTGGTTTGATTTAGTGATTTACTGCCTTTAGGGTATGTAAAAACGTAATTTGTAAGTTATAAATAAAAAGAGTAAGAATTTTATTTATTTTTTATTTTTTTTTTTTCTCCCTTGATGGTTCTGAAACTATTATTATTGAAATCTAAGACTAGAACCCAATAATATTAGAGACCCAATTGTGTTATAACGACTGTTTAGTTAATTCGGCACCGCAGTGGCTTCAGCACGGTGCCGGACCAACTCATCAATTTCTATCGATTTAGAAACTCATCAGAAATCATCTCACATTTCAGCTGCAATTACGAACATTTTTTGAATTTTTAAGTGGGGTGGGGTGCCCTTCGGGGGGACCCACGGGGACGTAACTCGTTCTTATGACGAGGTTTACTCCAATTAACTCCTCCAATTTACCCCATACATAATAAACCATGTAGATATATTGAACTCTGAACCGGAGGCGAAGAAGAAACCGCGGTGGAAATAATAATAATATAGATAAAATAATAATATATATATAAATAATATAATATTATATATAATGAAGTAATATAATAATAAAAAATCTAATGAATAAAATAATAATAATAATAATAGATAAAATAATTAAAGAAATCATATAAAACTTCAGAGGATTGATCGAAGCGGACGCTGGGCGGTGGCGCGTGCGAGTGTCGGTGCGGTGCGTCGGTGACGGTGCGGGTGCGGTGACGGTGCGGTGCGTTACGGAATGGATATCTCCGAGGGCTGGCTGGAAGTCGGCTCAATTGAAATCTACTTATCCCGTGATCTCATTTTCTTCGGCGGTGCGGACGAGGTGCAGTGCCGTAGAAAGTAGGTGCATGGTAGCTAGTGCGAATGCAGTGCTGCGGTGCGGTCGGCAAGTGCAGTGCGCGACGCGGGAGTCGCTGCAGGACACACGCAGATGGTTTAAAACACTCAGATGTTTCCTCGGAACGCTTCTTCGACGTTAATAATTAGATAAATTCATATAAAATGTTTTGTGTAATTAACGTTGTAATGTTATGTCTGTCGGTCAAACAGACCTACGGTCTGTTTGACCTCCAGGTCTCGGTGCCAGCTCGTTAGGCTAAACTTCAGCCGCTAGGCTT
>JABUQX010069261.1:0-7500 GCA_015478945.1 Trachelipus rathkii
GAACGACATAGGATATTTATTTTTTTATTTTATAATTATTATTATTTTATTTTATATATTATATAATATTATATTCACTTAATATATATATATTTATATATATAGGTATATAATATTATTATATATTATATATAGTATATTATTATTTATATATAGTATATATATATTATATATATTATTATATATTTATATATATATATATAATATGTATATATTATATAGATATAGTATATATATTAATATATATATTTAATATATTATATATGATATATATTATATATATATTATATATATATATATATATATTAACTTATTATATATTAATAGTATGAGGACGATGCTGAATCGTTGAGTTACGAGTGGAAAATCTGGGTGTCATGCTATTGGAGTACAGCTTTTGTTCGGCCTTGTATTAATAATAGGAAATTCACCCGTAAACGCGGTCGCTGAGGGAGATATTTTAAATTGCTACTCAATGAGAAACTGTCATGCTAGCATTAGTTTAATATAAGTGTTGAAAAAGTGTTGAATATTGAAAAATTTTAAAATGAATTTAAGATTTTAACACCATAACTTGGCGTAATTTTGTTTCCTGTTCTTTTTTATTAGTTTGTAAGCATTTTTTTTATCTAATAAGAATTTAGCAAAATTCTATATTTCTTTGGTTGCTCAGCATGACTTGCATGCCCTGAATGCACGCCACTGATATATTTTATATTATATTATATTATATATTATATGATATATACATATATAATATAAATAATTTAATATTATCTATATATATAATATATTATTATATACTTATATATATCTGATAATATATATTAAGTATAGTATATATCGTTTATTAGACTGGCTACCATTACTCTATGTCACTGATAGTACGTAGATACATATATAAATATATATTATATATATATATTATTATAATATATATATTATACATATTATATATATATATATATTATATTATATACTATTATATATATATATATATATACTATTTATTAGTATATATATAAATATATATATATATAATATTATATATATATCATTATATATATATATAGTTATATATTATATATATATATATATATATATATATATATAATCAGTATATATATATATTTAAGTTTTTATAGTTATATATATATGTTTTTCTCATGTGTTTCTCATCATTTCTTATTGTTTCGCTGAAGAAAAAAAAAGATAGTGACTGTTGACCGTTTAATAACTCCATTAACCTTTTTCGTTTCTTTACTTGAATTGCCTTGGTTTGTGACTTGTGAAAAATATAATGAAGTAGGCCTATAAAGATGTAATATTAATATATATAGTATATATATATATATAATATATATAATATAATATGATATACTATATTATATATATATACTATATATATATAATTTATATAATATATATATATATATGATATATACGGATGGGCAGTATTAGGATACATGCATCGGCGATACGTATCGATCGATACATTTGTATCGTTATCGGTATCCGCTTAGACAATTTCTAAATGTATCGAGTATCGGTTCGCTTTATGTTTTTTTCTCATGAGTGTATCGGAAAAAATCGATATGCGTACATCGATACATTTTTCCAAAAAAATTATCAAAACTTATATATATATGATATATATATATATATATCTTATATATATTTATATATATATAGTAGTATATATTATATATATTATAATATATATATATTTAATATATAAAGTATATTATATAGTATATATATATATATTATCTATATTATAGTATATATATATATATATATATATTATATTAGTATATATATATAATGATTGTAGATTTCGGAAATGCAAAGAGTGGGGAGGAGCAGGCGCAGGGTTGGATGAGAAATGGTGATTAAGGATGAGAGCAAGATAGAAATATGCAGGAGAGATGTTGATATTATTTCTGTTTAAGGAAGGGAATGAGATCATGATATAAGTTGTTTCTTCCAACAGAGAGACTCATTTTGGTTCACAAAATATAGATGAACAATTTATACAAGAAGAATTCGATAGAGATTATTATAGCTATACTATATCGTTGATAAGTAGGGCTAACAAGAAATGTAGTGATACCTGGAGTAGGCAATATATAATTCGGGATCATAGACTTATGGTGACGGACTGAAAGTGAAGACAGGACAAGTTGCAAAGAATAAGAAAAGAGAAACGTGATTAAAGTGGAGTCACTGAAGGAGGGTGACAAGAAAAGGGAATATGTTATTGAAATAATAAGTCAGCATCTAAGAACAATTAGAAGGAGTCGGAGAGATAGGGGAGAATACAAGAAAAAGTAAAAGGGCAAGCAGAGGAGATCCTGGGTAAAGGATGGGTAGGAGGATCGAGGAAACGACACAAGAGGCGATGGACTAAAGAAGTGAAGGAGGCAATAAAGAAGGAAAGTCCTGTATTGATGAGAAGGTGTTTGAAAAATGAACTACACAGACACAGGCCCATTATATGGCTTTAACAGATAATGAAGACAGAGAGAGTGAAAGAAGAGTAAAAAAAGGCAGCAAAGAGAGAGTTGGAAGAAATTTTAGAAGATGTGAGGGCAAAAAGGAACAGGATTTTTAGACTGACAAAACGTATAGAGGATCAAAGAGGAAAAGATGTGGCAATATCAGGATAAGCAAGGTGAATTTTTGGTGAGATCGAAACAGACAAATCAGGTGATATAACGGAAGTATTCAGAGAACGTATAAATGTAAATGAGGAGGTGGGGGAGGGAAGGAAGAAGAGATAGTTGAGAGGAGGGGAGGATGAAGAGGGGGAGGAGATGCAACTATGGGGATTTGGAGGGGGACCTCTGAGAACAATGAAAGATTCGGGAAGAATGGGATAACCATAGACTAACAAAAGAGGGGAGAGAAACTGAAAGAATTCTGAATGTTCAATAGGTGTTGGATCACGTAGAGGAAGTACCAGAGGGGTGGGAAGTCAATCATAGTTTCAATAGAATAAAAAAGATTCAGGGGAGTGTAACAACTACAGGTAAACATCTTGTGGAAACTTGGCATAAAGAGAATTCTAGAGAAAACACTGAGAATGGGTAGTAGCCCCAGACTGGGGGAAGAAGAGAGCACGGATATAGAAACGAACAGAAGCACGATGGATACTCTTGTTCGCCCTTGAGAAATTACGTTAGAAAAGGTATGGGAAAATAATAAACGAGCATATGTAGTTTCATAGTTCTAAGAAAATCTTTTGATTCAGTGCCTAGGAGGCTATGGAGAGTGCTAGAGAGAGATTATGCAGTGGATAAAAAGTTGAGTGTGCATGTCAGAACATAAAGAATAATAACATGTAACATTCTAATAATAAATATGAGAATAAGGAATGGTTTTAGGTGAGAACTGGAGTCAAACAGGAAAGCGTGTTGTCACCAATGTTTGTTTTGTACATATCTGTGTAGTAGATAAAGAAGCGGAGGGGATATATGAGATTGGACTGATATTCTGGCAATGACGCAGAATGATTTGGCATGCTGGAGCGAAAGAGGAAGAGTAAGCTGAGAGAGGTGGATAGCGATGTTTTTGTTAATAGGCTTTAGAGAAGGCCGGTCTGAACTGTTAACCACATAAAAGCTGAGAATCATTGTGGTTAGTAGGGGCGAAGGAAGGGGAGAGCTGAGAGTAGATGTGGAAGGGACTGAATAGTATGAGTGGGGAGAATGCAATCACTCTGAGTGGAGTATTTGAAGAGGAAGGAGGAAATGGTACATGATGATAACCAAGTAGAAATAAGCTTCAGTATGGGGGAAGCTGTAAGAGCAGGGTACCCATACTGAAAGATAGACAAAATGAGTATGGAGGTGAAAGGGGTGATATTCGACGAGATGTTAAATCGATTCTACTAATACTTGGGGCTAAGACAATGGAGTAGACAAAAGATGAGATAGTAGAAACAGTCGGAGAGATGTAAGGTTTTAAGAGTGATATGTGGAAAGACTTAGAGGAGACAGACAAAGAATCTTAAAAAATAAAGGAGGAAGTTGGAGTGAAGGCCTATATTAAATAAGATGGATGCAGCAGATTGAGAATGCGTGGGGCACCTGGAGAAGGAATGCAGGAGGAGAGAGTTGGCCATGCGGAGAATGGGAGTGGAGACAGTAGTGGACGGACTCAATTGAGAAGATGAGCTGGTCCGTGATTCTGGAGAAGAGAAGAGGGAGTCCTGGAGGATAGAAAAAGGGGAGAAGAGCTCTGGCCCCTTTGACAGGATCTTGACCTTTCCTGTGAATCCTGCCTTTGTAAATTATTATATATATATTGTATATCCAATATTGAATATATAGGTATATTATATATAATACTTATATTATTATATATATATATATATTTAGATTATAATTATACTATGTTATATAGAGGTTATATATTATAAAGTATAATAATTTAATATATATACATAGTATATATTATATATATTTATATAAGTAGTTATATATATAATATATATATATTACTAGTAGCTATAATATATATTATTATAATTTGAAACTCGTTGTGTTCTATTGAGCTTTGCTGCCAACTACTCTTCTAGCAGTTGATTAAAAAAAATTATCGTCTTAATATGAGCCCCTTCGAGTATTGTCAGCCACTTCTCGACCATTTCAAAGGTTTTACAATAGGTTTTGGCGGGGAAGTGTTCTGCAATCTGGATATATGCATGAAACAAACTAGCAATATAGCTTCTGTGGTCCAAATAAAGATTCAAGTTAAAAGTGGCTATCAATCGGATTAAACGTGAATCAAAAACTGATGCAAATGCACCGAAAGGAGTCCAAGAAAATGCTGGTGAATTCTACTCTATAAAAATCCTCAAAAAAGATAGCCCAAATGCATGATGATTATAATATCAATGCATATTAAGACTAAAAGCGAAGTTGATGGTATATGGGAAGGGTCTCAATATTTTGCGAATAAAGTCTTCCACTGGAATCTCTACGCATTTTCCGGTGTGTTTGCAGTTTTTCATTTTTATTAACTACACGCACCCACGTACATCATCAGCATCGTAGATAAGACTCTTAGTTTGGTAGGTTATACTTCATTCTCCTAAAAGAGGAGACGTGTCTGATGAATGACTTAGCAGTTGACTATTTTTAAAAGGAAATTCAGTGTTTGAGAAAACAGGTTTCCTAATCTTTTTTAGTATCTCATCATATTCTCATACAATTGTAGAGCTTTTAATAGTATTATGAGTATGATATAATAATATCTATTTATATATATATATTATATATATATATATATATATATCTATATATATTATAATTATATATATATATAATATATAGTATATATTATATATATTAATATAAATATATCGTTATATACTTTGTATAATTCTAGTTTTAAAGTATCTAGATACAGTATCGGCAATACATGTATCGTTTACGTATCGCAAAGAGGTAACACAAGTATCGATAATTATCGGTATCGGGCTAAAGTAAATTTTGTGTAAATCAGATGTATCCGGTATCGCTGAGCAAAATTTTTTTGTATCGATTGCCTTCTCTGATCAGTGAATGGCAGTACTCGATACATTATCGCGAATACGTATCGATCGATACATTTGTATCGGTTATCGGTTCGCTTAGACAATTTCTAAATGTATCGAGTATCGGTATGCTTTATGCTATTTTTTTCTCATAGATGTATCGGAAAAATGATAATCGATACTCGATAATTTTCAAAAAAATTATCAAATTATATGATATATATATATATATATATTTTATTATATATATATATATTATATATATATAATTATATATACTATATTTAATATATTTATATATATATATATAATATATATATATATATTATATAATATATATATTATTTTGTGACAGATTTCAATGCAAGAGTGGGGGAGGAGAAAAGACGTGGGTGGAGATAATGGTGAAACAGGAATGGAAGAGAAGATAAGGAATATTGCAGGAGAGATGTTTGATATATTTCTGTTTTAAGGAAGGGATGAAGATCATGAATGGTTTTTTCCAACATCAGCTCACATGGGTTCACGAAGATATAGATGAAACAATATCACCAGAGAATTCGATCAGAGATCTTTTATAGACTATGATATCGTCTGCTTATGTCGGCTAACAAGAAATGTGGACAAGTGTACTGGGTAGCATTATATTTTCTGGATAATAGATGATTGGTGACGGACCTGAAAGTGAAGACAGACAAGTTGCAGACTAAAGAAAAGAGAATGTGATTAAAGTGGAGTCACTGGAGGAGTGTGACAAGAAAAGGAATATATTGAAATAAAAAGTCAGAATCTAGAACAATTAAAAGGAGTAGGAGAGATGTAGGGGAGATACAAGAAAAAGTAAAAAAGGGCAGCAGAGGAGACCTGGGTAAAGGATGGGGTAGGAGGAACGAGGAAACGACACAAGAGGCGATGGACTAAAGAAGTGAAGGAGGCAATAAAGAAGAAAGCAGTATTGATGAGAAGGTGGTTTAAAAATAGAACTAAACAGACAAGGACCCAGTATATGGAGGTAAGAAATGAAACCGAGAGAGTGAAAAGAAGAGTAAACGAAAGGCAGAAAAGAGAGAGTTGAAAGAAATTTTAGAAGATGTGAGGGAAAAGGAAACAGGATTTTTAGACTGAACAACAAAGTAATAGAGGATTAAAAGGAAAGTGTCAATATCAAGGATAAGCAAGGTGAAATTTTTGGTGAGATCAACAGACAAACAGGAGATAAAACGGAATACTTCAGAGAACTTTTAAATGTGAATGAGCAGGTGGGGGTGGGAGGAGAAGAAATAGTTGAAGGAGGGAGGATGAAGAGGGGGAGGATGAAGAGGGGGAGGAGATTGAGGTGACTCTGAGAACATTGAAGATTCGGAAGATGGGATTCCCATAGAAAAAAAAAAAAGAGGGAGGAGAGAAATGAAAGACATTCTTGAAATTGTTCAATAGTGTTGGAACGAGAGCGAAGTACCAGAGGGTTGAGGAAAGTCAATCATAGTTCCAATAGATAAAGGAAAAAAAAATACAGGGGAGTGTAACAACTACAGGGTAACATTCTTGTTGGAACACTAGGCATAAAGAGAATACTAAAGAAAACACTGAGAATGGTAGTAGAGCCCAGACTGGGGGAAGAGCAGCAATACGATTAGAAGAACAGAAGACGACGGATAGTCTTGTTCGCCTTGAGAATTACGTTAGAAAAGGTAGGGAATATAATTATGACGAAGCATATGTAGCTTTTCATAGTTCTAGAAGAAAAGCTTTTGTTTGATTCACGTGCCTAGGATGGGAATGGTAGAGTGCTAGGAGAGATAATCAGTGAATAAAATGTTTGACTGAGGAGCCCTGGAGCGTTTGTATAAGATATAAGATGTAATTTAAGAAAGAACATATAAGGAATGGTTTTAGGTTAGAACTGGAGTCAAACAGGGAAGCGTGTGTTCACCAATTTTGTTTGTAGCATTTCTGAG
>JABUQX010069261.1:12500-20000 GCA_015478945.1 Trachelipus rathkii
TTCTACATGTTCAATTGTTGCCTTCCTTTGACAATTTTTCTAACCCTTCAACGGTTTTTATCGTATTTGTATGGAAAATAGCAACGGATTTCACAAAGTTTAGGCAAGTTGGGAATGTATTTACTTCTTAGGGTGGAGTCACTGAAAAAGTTCATTTTTTATTGTGGCAATAGTGTTTCGAATTTCCGGAATAATGTTTATTTCATTAATGACCAAATTAAGCCGATGGCTTACAAGTTTTACACAGTGAGAATATAATCCTTTTTTATATTTTTCCCGGAGTTTCTTTTGAACTCCATGTTCTTTCCCTGCCATTGCTGCGCAGCCGTCGTACCACTGACCGACTCATAGGCTCTGATCCAAACCTTCTTTTTCTAATAACAAATCAATCGTTTTGACAATGGTTTACCATCCATCCCTTCAAGAACTTCAAACCCCAGAAATTCTTTTTTAACAGTCATTTTTTCAAGATTGAAAAACCTTAATCCTATAGATAATTGGTGACTGCCTGACAAATCCGCAGTTTCATCAGTCAATATGTAGTAGACAAAATTTTTTTTTGCATCCGCGACAATCATTTTTTTTTTATTACAATTCCACAAAAATTGATAAGTTCATTTTGAATCATCGGAGACGTCCAGATGGCATACCTCTGTCTTTGGAGATGTTCTTTCAATTCAACATCATCAATTACTACTCGAAGTTTAATCATGTTTTCAAAACTTCCCTCATGTAGCCCTATATCTCTTAAAGGTAAGTCATGGGTTCCGCAGAAAATTATAGCCTTCGAAATTGCTGTAATTATTCTTTTATTTTCTGCAATTGTTTTTTGATGTGTTGTCTGCAGCATAATATCAACGAGTACGCCTTCAGTGATTGATTTAGCAGCTTTGGTAGCCGCCAAATGCTATCGACATACTGAAAGTTCTATCGGAAAATACTGTCAGAAGAAGCTAGATGTATAAAAGCACACAGCTAGTAGACTTCAAGCCAATATGAAAACGAAAACATTAAAACTCTTTAGAAAAAATGCAAGTTTACGATACGTTAGAAATTTGTAATTACTGTCTCATTATCTATCGATTGATGTATCCTTTTCAGTTTTTCTACTAATAAACCTTTAAAAATGTCGTCTGGCAAACACATAAGGTTAATTTTTTTATTTCACCAAGATTTAGGGGGGTCAAGTGCCCCCCTTGCCCCTTGCATACGCCCTTATATATATATATATATATATATATATATATATAACACAGACGATGATGATTTTCAGAGTTTAATCAAAACCAAAACATACACAAGATTCAAGAACACAAAAAGAAAAGCACACAAAAAAACTTATATAAAAATGTTAAAACATATATAATAATTGTAACATATAATATATAAAAACAGCAATATTAATAATGAAAATTTTATATAAAAATACCAAGTAATTAGAGCATGGGAAATTTTTTGGCCAGGGGGCCCCATAGGATTTGCATTTTAACATGAAAAAATTTTGCGATAGGAGCCTGTAGAAATAAAAATAAACATACACTGTGGCACAAAATGAAATAAAAATATTTTTTATGTAAGAAACACTTTATATGTAAACACTATTTTGATAATTTTAAACACTACTTAAACTTAAATTCACAACACTAATAAATTCCCCCGGGGCTTAAAAGCTTAGGACACTTTCACTAAGAAATCACAAACATGGACAAAAATCAGTTGCAAAAAGTATTGATGATGTCAGAAGCGTACAAAGGGAGCGGCAGGAGCACTGAGCAAGCGCGTGTTGACGAAGCAAAAGATCTAGGCGGAGTAGATTGAAAATGGGGAGACACGTTGTATATATTTTTAATCGTTAACGGATAACTGTTCCAAACCCCCCTTTTATTAGGTTAACATTTAAGGAACACGAAAAGAATTTGGGGGTTTGATAAAAATATAAAATGGAGTCGATAGAGGGAAAAATAGTTTGCAACAATAAAAGGAAGAGAACTGGGAGGAGGAGGGGTAGGCGGAGGGGGTGACGAAAGGAAGGAAGAGATAGATTGAATGGACTAGGCGAGGAAGGGGTTATATGAAAGAATTAGAAGGTGGTGGTGGCAGGAGATAGTGTTAGAATAGATGTAGTAATGAGAATTAGAAGAGAGTGGATGGGTGCCCTATACCTACATTTTAATATGCCTGATATGTAATTATTGAGAGGTTATTATTTTGAGTGAGGTAACTGAATCTAAATAGAGTAATTTTTGAGATTGAAGGATGGTTAGATTTAGAGATTTAGGTTAGGTAAATTATACGTATATATATATAGTGTGTAAAAGGAGGTTAGGTTATGAAAGTATAAATATTGATAGTATATAGAATTAAAGGTTATGGAGTATTTAGTGAGTCACAGTAGACAGTCCTAGGTGTGATATCATATGTTAGATTTTATGAAGCATAGTATTATATATTATTATATCTTATCTTTTCATTCCTAACCTTTTTTCCCCAAGACTGGGGTTTAAGGTCGTGACAAGAATCAGAAAAGAAAAGCAGTAAAGGAATATGAAAAAGTCGAAAAGAAGCCCAGCCTTACCCCCCTCTGTACCATTAATTAAGGAAGACTTCGTCGCAGTCAGAAAATCCACCCTATAGCTTACGGGGACTGCGATGGGACCCTCACTATGGTAAATGTCAATGTAAGGGTTTCTCCCTTGCACCCAGGTGGGCCGACAACCATACCTTCCTCTCACAGAAACCCGCCATTCTCCATTCATTATGGGCAGACCTTTATTCCGACTACTGCCAAACTCCACATTTCTCTCCTTCAGACATTCGTGTACTGACTCAACTCCACTTATCCCTTCGATCTCCCAGCCGGTCGGTTTTTAACACACTCGCCACTAAACATCTGCTTAAAAACCGACAATCATCCATCCTTTCCCATGACCAAACCATCTCAAGAATACTTTCATTTATCCTCTCTTTTACCCCTTTCTTTACACACATCAACTCTCTAATATGTTCATTTCCTCATTTTATCAATTCTTCTCACACCTAGCAAATCCCCCCAAAGATTGTCCATATCTGAACACATTGAACTTTTAGATCTATACTTCTTGATTCCAGACCATAGTCTCACTCTATACATTAACACAGGAAGAACATACCCTCAATGTAAGACCCTAGCGCAGTAAAGACTTAGTCCTTATACATTCACCAACGATTATATATATGCACGAGCCACCATCCTGCCATTCGCAACTTTCTTCTACTAAACCCTGCATCATCCGTTCCCTTCTCATCCCACACATACCCGTATACTAAATATTTAAAACCAGACACTTGTTTGCTGCTCGCTCACCATCTAACATAACTTCACACTGAGGACTGTCCTTCTCACAAACAGCATAACCTTACTCTTATCTAACGTTTACTTTCGCAAACCCCTCCTTTATAGCACCCTGCCAAATCTCCTCTACCAATGCCCTCTCAAAACTCTTCAGATTCGCATGCACACAGAAGACCAAATCCTCCGCAGGTGGATAATAGGTAGGGGACCCTCCACTCATCCTCCAATCTTCTAAACACCACTTCCTGGTCACGCCCACCTTCAATCTTTCAATCCATCCATATACAAAATTGAATAACCAAGGGACATAACACACTGCCTCACTCCGCTATGAATACTAAACAATCACTTTTGAGACCAGTTTATTCTTACACACGCCTCACTATCGTCAAACAATACCTTTTTGATTCCATTCAGAAGCCGACCACCAACACTAAGTATCACTAACACCTGCCATAAGCCTAGCTTTCCTATTAACCTATCATACCCTGTTTGCAAATCCTAAAAACCTAAAAAGACAATTTATTCTTGCCTCTTCTCTCTCATTTTCTGTATCATTTGCTTCAATGTAAAGATTTGATCCCACACATCCTCTACACCCTAAGCGCACGTTGTTCCTTGTACCAATCAGTCCTTCAGTCACTCAGCGCACTTATTCGACCAAAACACCAGCAATATCTCTTCCCTACAACACACTCAATAAACTAAATACCCATTAATTTCTACAAGCAGTTCCCTTTATGTCCCTTACCCTTGATATAAGGGTACTATTATGCTCTCCTCCAATCCCTCGAAACTATACCCTCCTAAACGCTTTGTATTACACAACTTAAGATCCAATCAATCACCATCGTGCCACCCTGTGATCATTTCACCAGTAATTTTTTTATCTATACCTGCAGATTTACCATTCTTCAACCTTTCTACTCTAGCCATTTCCCTCCTCTTGCTCACACTGTGAGAACTCATCCAAAATACCTATTTAGCCCTTCTTGTACCATCAAACGCACACACACGGTCATTATCACCTCTTCATTACGCAATTATTATATAGGCCAGATTGTTCAATGTTCTTTCACAAGCTCCATCAGCATCCATTTCATCAGTTACAAAAACACCATCTTATTCATTATCTAACAAGGTTCCCGGCTTATTATAATGTCTTAACCTTTCGCGCTCCTTCAAGAAGAGATTCCTATTCAAGGCCCTGTTATCTTTTAAGACTCCGTCAGTTTAATTTTTTTTGTTTTTTGTTTTAATATATTGCTACTATATTAGGCTACAACAATGAATTTCAGTGTAAACGGGCATGATTCAAAAGTTCGAAGTACGTTTTTTAAATATTTAAAAATCACATTTATTTTAAATATTCTTTTCAAAAATGAAAAATATCTCGAAAAGTACTACACTTACAGAAAAAACCAAATTACGATATTTGGGAATCAGCGTAATACGCTATTATAAAAATAAAAAGAAAAAAAAAAAAAAAATAGGCCTATATATATTTTTTTTTCGTATAATAAATATCTCGAAAAGTAACAAACTTAGAGAAGAGACCAATTACAGTATTTTTGGAATCTGAGCGGTTAAAGCTTATTTACAAAATGTAAAAAATTAATAAAAAGAGAAACTGCAAAAAAAAAAAAAAAAAGAAAATTTAGGGGGCTCGAGCGACGGGGGTCAGAAGGGGGGACGTTTTCCATACCCGTAGGGAGGGGGGGAGGAACCCACGCGAGACACCCAAATACCAAGAGCGGGGGTTCCGGAGACCACTCCCGGAGGGCGGAGAATAGTCCCCTACCTGTAAGTTCCCCGAAGGCCGCGAAGACCCGACTCCGCCAGATCTTTGCGGTTTACCCTGTGGGTATTCCTTTAGTAAAAAAAAAAAAAAAAAAAAATTAAAACTGACGGAGTCGTAAAACGGAAAAGGGTCCTAGTATATTTCTTGAATCATGTTCGTTACACTTGAAATTGTTGTTAGGATCATATATACTAGAATTATATTAAAATAAATAAAAAAAGAACTCAAAACTGACGGAGTCCGTAAAAATAAGACAGATAAGGGTCCCCTATTCCCTTGTCATTCCGCCATTCATACCTCCTTCCACACTGGTCAATTTACCTCTTTTTCTCTTACGTATGCATCTTTTAGGCATTCCTTTTTTCCCTCCTTATATAATTCACAAACGCTTTTCTTTTGAAATCTCATCATTTGCTTTTAGTACATTCAAACTCGCTTCTTCTTTTTTAACTTTTAACCACTTACATCACCTCTTTCATTCCACCACTCACTGTTATGATTCTTACTTCCTACTTTAAGCACACCCACATACTTATTTGCACTGCTAACAATTGCTTCCTTCATGTGCTTCCAGATTTAATTTCAGTTCAACTTGTTCAACATTCAAAACTGATTTTTACTTGCAGCGTGTCTTGCACATACTTATCTTATTACTTGTTCACTAAACTTCTCACTCTTCAAATTACAATTGTGTCTTACAACAAACAAAAACCAATACAATCACTTCCTTGCGTATCACCTTCCTCCTCCATATAGTCCTCACACTAACTTCAATTTTTACCTATAGAACAACATAATCATCCGATATTCCCATCCTAAGACTCCCTCACTGATTTATTTATCCAACACATACGTTCAACATTTCCTTCTTCACGAACACACAAAATTCATCTACTTTTTCAGCTTCCGATACCATCTCTACCCTACACCAACTCTAGTATAACTTGGATACTCTTGGTGTTTAAAGAAAGTATTACTTTTACACACATACCTCTCCCTCAGAGGAATTTTTTTTTTGCTAGGCAATTACCATTTTTTGGCTCAATCACCGCATAACTAAACAATATTATTATTTTTTTGACCTCAACATAACAAATGATCATTCTAAGCCTCATACCATAATGATTGGAATAGTGTCATAAGCATTAGTGGGTATAATTTAATTAGTCCTAGGGATAGGATGAATTTGATGTAATTCTTTAATTCTTCGGCGTCCTACATATTTGTTATGGATGTTAAAAAGTTAAGTGCTAGAGCATGCTTCCCTTTCATATTACACCATTAAGGTGCGTTTGTACCCCTTAGAGTGAGTGGCATGTTTTTAAAAGATTTATTTATGAAGATTGATACCTCAAGCATGTTTGATGTGATACTTTCAAATCCTTTCCATACATCTATTAAATGTATTGTGAACCTCTCTGCCATCACCTGCTTTTAATATTAAAGTTAATTTTTGTGACGTTACAGCTTTTTCCAGCTCTTACCCTGGAATTATAATATGCTACGTATCTCTTAAACTCGAGAATCTTTTTATATCTTTTTTATTTACACTTTCTTGAATATGAAATTAGGCGTAAGAACTGAGACTCAATTGTAAAAGAAAAATAGCTTTTGTTTTTCTTTGCTTATTACACTTTTCATTGAAGTAACAGGTTATTTTCCTCAATTTTTATCCCTCGACCTTCCTTTATTCTGTATTTAATGTCTCTCATATAATATATATATATATATATATATAGTATATAATATACTTATATATATATTTATTATATATATATATATATATATTATATTATATATATATATATATATAATATATATATCTATATATATATATATTATATATATATATATATATATTTCAAAAGATGCTTTGGTGCCAAAATAAACGCAAACAATTATTTGTTATTGTTTCAACTCAGCCTATGACAATTGTTGAAAATATATAGATATATATATATATATAATATATATATATATATATATAGTATATAATATATATATATATATATATATATATATCAATATATATATACAATATTTAAGATATAATAAGTATATTTTATCTATATATTATATTTATATAAATATATATTATATATATATATATATATATAACATATAGTATATATATATATATTATTATATATTATATATATATATATATATTATAATATATATATATATATATATTATATATATATAATATTATGTATGTATGTATGTATGGAGAGAGAGAGAGAGAAGAGAGAGAGAGAGAGAGAGAGAGAGAGAGAGAGAGAGAGAGAGAGAGAGAGAGAGAGAGAGAGAGAGAGAGAAAAAGAGAGAGAGAGAAACAAATAAAAAGAAAAGAAAATTTTTAAATTGC